>JAFFST010049285.1:47765-61532 GCA_022414735.1 Noturus placidus
TGCATGCAAGGTGCTAGCTTGCCATCGGGGGCAACTTAGGGTTCAGTGTCTTGCCCAAGGACACTTCGGCATGGGATCACCCGGGCCGGGATTCGAACCACCAACCCTACGATTAGTGGATTAGTGGACAACCCGCTCTAGCGACTGAGCCACAGCCGCCCATATTCATATATTTCTCATGAGATTTGGTTGACTTCGCTTCACTTTCACCATTGAGAAAGTTGTATATCAGTGTTGGTCTCTGTGTGTGTGAGAGAGAGTGTGCGTGTGTGAGAGTGTGTGTGCGTGCGTGTGTGAGAGCGTGTGTGCATGTGTGAGAGCATCAATGAGTGTGTGTGTGCGTGCGTGTGTAAGAGCAAGCGTGTTTTTGAGAGAGCGTGTGTGAGAGTGTGCACGGTTGTGTTTGAGAGCGTGCAAAGCATGTGTGTGTGTGAGCGTTCGTTTGTGGGTGAGTGCGTGTGTGAGAGTAAGAGCATCTATGCGAGAGTGTATGTGAGAGTGTGTGAGTGCACGCTTGTGTGTGTGTACGAGCGTGAGTGCACGCTTGTGTGTGTGTGAGAGCGTGCGTGTGTGTAAGAGCAAACGTGTTTTTGAGAGAGCACGTGTGTGAGAGCGTGCATGGTTGTGTTTGTGTTGCGTGCGAGCATGTGTCTGTGAGCGTGCGTATATGGGTGAGTGCGTGTGTACGAGCCCGCATGTGCGTGTGAGAGAGCACATGTGAGCGAGCGCATGTGAGAGTGTGTGAGTTAGAGCATCTATGCGAGTGTGTGTGAGTGTGTGAGTGCACGCTTGTGCATGCGTGGGTGAGAGTGTGCGTGTGTGAGAGCGTCTGTGTGTCTGTGAGTGTGAGAGCGTGTGTATGCGTGAGAGCGTGTGTGCGTGAGAGCGTGTGTGCGTGAGAGCGTGCGTGCGTCTGAGAGCATGCATGTGTGTGTGTGTCTGAGCGTGCGTGCGTGTGACAGCGTGCGTGCGTGTGTGTGCATGTGTGAGCGTGCGAGCATGTGTGTGTATGAGCTTGCATGTGAGTGCGTGTGTGTGAGAGCATGTGTGTTAGAGCATCTATGCAAGAGTGTATGTGAGAGCATCCATGAGTTTGTTAGAGCAAGTGAGTGCACACTTGTGTGTGTGAGTGCGTGTGTGAGAGCGTGCACATGTTTGAGAGCATACGCGTGTTTGTGAGCTCGTGCGCGTGTGTGTGAATGCGCTTGTGTGAGATCGTGTGTGAGTGCGCATGTGAGTGCATGCGTGTGTGAGATTGCATGTGTGTGAGAGCGTGCGTGTGTGTGTCTGTAAGAGAGAGTGCATGTGTGTGAGAACGTCTTTGTGTGCGACTGTTTGCGTGCGTGTGAGAGCGTGTGTGTTTGTGAGTGCGTGCGCGTTTGAGAGAGCGTGCACGTGTGTGATAGCATGTGTCTGTAAGAGAGAGTGCGTGTGTGAGAACGTCTTTGTGTGTGTGTGTGTGAGAGCATACGTGCGTGCATGTGTGTGAGAGCGTGCCTGTGTTCGTGTGAGTTCCTGTGAGAGTGCGCAATGCCATGCAATGGATTGGATTCCCATGACTGTGTCCAGGATAAAATGCTAATGAAAGTGGATATAGTGGAGGACATGGCGACAGCACCATAGCCGAGCAGCTTATTTTGATTAGCATTTGTAATTATCAGAAGGTACTTCGTTAAAGTAGCTGCTTGTAGTGTATCTTATTTCTCTGCAGAAGAGCTCTAATGTAACACCTGCAATGTCAAATGGCAGAATTTACGAGGAGTTGAGGAGCAAATTGCTATTTTGCTAAAACATTTCTTAAAAAAAGATGACTCATGAGATCCAGGTATAACATCTGGCACAGATGAAGCAGGGAACATTCCTGAATCTCACAGCTGGTCACAAATCTGAGTAGTACGATCGTCCTGAATAAATTTTCCTTGTGCCCGACTACTGTACTTTCTCAGGACCCATGGAATCAGCTGCACTTTTGTCTTGCTTACAGCGTTCCTGCTGAATGTGACTGAATCATTAGGATGTCAAGAGAATCTCAAGCTTAAGATATATTAAATGAATACTGTGTGTACTGTTCAGAATGACCCTGTCCAGGGTGTACCCCACATTGTGCCCGATGCTCCCTGGGATAGGCTCCAGGTTCCCCCATGACCCTGAAAAGGAGTAAGCGGTTGAAGATGGATGGATGGAGGGATGGATGGATCCTGGTAATGTATTGCGTATTAGAAGGATGCATTGGGGTGGGTATCCTGTTTCCTTGTTTCCTTCTGTGTCATGTGATGTCACTTTCCATAATCCTTCCATTTCAGGGAATGTATCCATCCATACTGTGTCTTTCAATTCCATGTGATGTCACGGTTTGTTATCCTTCCATTCCATGTGATGTATCCTTCCGTTCTGCACAGATTGTCTACACCCGCTGTCGAATAGTTCACTCCAGGATGACACACACGTTTTTAATATTAGGAGAAGACTCACCATCACGTACCTTCTGCCAGAATCCATTATCCTCGGGACATGTTTTATTCGACTCTACTGGTCTTAACCCTGTGAGAAACTTGTTAATTCAGTCAAAACTCTGGAAGGAATGTTTAACAAAGTCAAACCTAGCGCAATTTTAGAGTTTTTAGGGGAAATGGATTTTTAAAACCTTATATAGAGTTCCTTACATGTTTCTCACCATGGATATAGCCATAGAAGCTGGAATGCCATTAAAAACAAACAACAAATACAATTCATGTGATGTATTCTTTCAAACTGCATCCTTCTATTTCACGTGACTGCATCCTTCTCTACTGCATCCTTCCATATCACGTGACTGCATCCTTCTCTACTGCATCCTTCCATTTCACGTGACTGCATCCTTCTATTTCACGTGACTGCATCCTTCTCTACTGCATCCTTCCATATCACGTGACTGCATCCTTCTCTACTGCATCCTTCCATTTCACGTGACTGCATCCTTCTCTACTGCATCCTTCCATTTCACGTGACTGCATCCTTCTATTTCATGTGACTGCATCCTTCTCTACTGCATCCTTCCATTTCACGTACTGCATCCTTCTATTTCATGTGACTGCATCCTTCTCTATGGCATCCTTCCATTTTACGTGACTGCATCCTTCCATGTCACATGACTGCATCCTTGTATTTCATGTGACTGCATCTGTCTATTTCATGTGACTGTATCCTTCCATGTCACGTGACTGCAGCCTTCTCTACAGCATCCTTCCATTTCATGTGACTGCATCCTTCCATTTCCCGTGACTGTATCTTCGCTACTGCATCCTTCTATTTCATGTAACTGCATCCTTCTATTTCATGTGACTGCATTCTTCTCTACTGCATCCTTCCATTTCATGTGACTGCATCCTTCTATTTCATGTGACTGCATTCTTCTCTACTGCATCCTTCCATTTCACGTGACTGCATCCTTCCATTCCACGTGACTGCAGCCTTCTCTACGGCATCCTTCCATTCCATGTGACTGCAGCCTTCCATTTAAGGTGTCTGTAACCTGCGCTGTTTCATGTGATGTATCCTTCCATTTCACGTGACAGTACCCTTTTCTACTGTATTCTTCTGTTTCACGTGACTTGACACTGTGCAATGTTTCAATTTCATGTGACCTATCCTTCCATTTCTAGTGCTGTCAAACTCTATAATCCTTCAGTTTCTTGTAATGAATCCTTTCACACGTTGTCCTTCCATTTCATGTGATGCCACACTGTATTACCGCACCGTTCTGAGGACTGGAGAGGGCCTGACCTCATTAACTTTTATTTATACTAATAAACAACTGATAATTAACTACAAACTGCTCCTCCCTGTAATGCTGCCTTGTAGCTATGTTAAGTTAGCTACTTAATGTGACAACTAGGAATATTATCTTGGCAGCAATTATTGATAACGTTAGAAAAGGTTCATTCGGTAGCTTGTTTTGGTGCTAGACATGCTGGTTTGATTATTTACGAAACTGCAGATGTTCTGGGATTTTCACACACAACAGTCTCCAGAGTTAGAGTTGCACAGAATAGTGAATAAAAGAAAAATCGTCCAGGACGCAGTAGTTACGTATGTGGGTGGAAATGCCTTGTTATTATAAAGTCCATCCATCCATCCATCCATCCATCCTCTACTGCTTATTCCTTTTTCAGGGTCACGGGGAACCTGGAGCCTATCCCAGGAGGCATATGGGCACAAGGCGGGGTACACCCTGGACAGGGTGCCAGTCCATCGCAGGGCACAATCACATACACACTCACACACCCATTCATACACTACGGACACTTTACGCATGCCAATCAGCCTACCATGCATGTTTTTGGACTGGGGGAGGAAACCGGAGAACTCGGAGGAAACCCCCGACGCACGGGGAGAACATGCAAACTCTGCACACACTCGAACCCCGGACCCTGGAGGTGTGAGGCGAACGTGCTAACCACTAAGCCACCGTGCGCTCCTTCTCTACCAAGAGTGAGTAATATTAACCGTATTTCTCCATATTTTATGTTCGCATTGTGCAGCAAAGCAAGAAATTCTGTCGCACGTTTAGCGACAACAACAGAAAAATCCTGGGACTGAAACGCTAAGATTCCTCAGTTGAACTGTTCAGCTACTCGGACAGAGAAACCTTGACCACTTGTGTTGACATCGCTCCAGTTTCGCTCGCGCCGTGATTGTGTTTGTGTCAATTCTAAGTGCTAATCAATGAGTGTACTGTATGTGCACAGACAGGGTAGATGTGCTAAATGATTCAGGATGAGAGCAGAGATAGCAGGCCAACTTGAGAGCAGTCACGGGGAAAAAAAATGTCCTGAAAAACGACTGTGGAGAAGTTTCTGATAAAATCCTTTTCTACACAACACACTTGCAGTGATGTCTGTTAATGTATACATATGGTGTAATTTCACATTATAAGAATTCACTGATTTAAGACAGACAGATTAAAATTGTCCGTTAGAGTTGTTCTTATATTCATGCCAGATGGTCACAAATGAACACTTTCAGGCTAGACATCAGAGGAAACATGATCATTTTGTTTCCAATTATCGAAGGTGTGTGTGTGTGTGTGTGTGTGTGTGTGTGTGTGTGTGTGTGTGTGTGTGTGTGCATGCATGTGTGTGTGTTGATATTTATTTTAACATCTCTGTTAACATCTACAGTGGTGTGAAAAAGTGTTTGCCCCCTTCCTCATTTCCTGTTCCTTTGCATGTTTGTCACACTTAAGTGTTTCGGAACATCAAACCAATTTAAACAATAGTCAAGGACAACACAAGTAAACACAAAATGCAATTTGTAAATGAAGGTGTTTATTATTAAAGGTGAAAAAAAATCCAAACCATCATGGCCCTGTGTGAAAAAGTGATTGCCCCCTAAACCTAATAACTGGTTGGGCCACCCTTAGCAGCAACAACTGCAACCAAGCGTTTGCGATAACGTGCAATGAGGCTTTTACAGCGTGCAATGAGGCTTTTACAGATTTACAAATATTATTTATTTAATCTACTCACGCTTAATTATACACTCATATGCCACTTTAATAGGAATACCAGTATGCCTGCTTATCTGTGTAATTATACATTTACATTTACATTTATTCATTTAGCAGACGCTTTTATCCAAAGCGACTTACAAGTGCACACTCACACACCAATGGTAGCAGAGCTGCATGCAAGGTGCTAGCTTGCCATTGGGGGCAACTTAGGGTTCAGTGTCTTGCCCAAGGACACTTCGGCATGGGATCACCCGGGCCGGGATTCGAACCACCAACCCTAGGATTAGCGGATTAGTGGACAACCCGCTCTACCGACTGAGCCACAGCCGCCCCATTATACAATCAGCCAATCATGTAGCAGCAGCTCAATGCATAAAATCGTGCCGATACAGGTCAAGAGTTTCAGTTAATGTTCACTCCAGAATCCCTATTCTGTAAAAATGTGACTGTTGCTGCTTTGAGTATTTCTGAAAGTGCTGGAATTTTCATAAACAACAGTCCATAGCGTTCACACAGAATGGTATGAAAAACAAACAAACAAACAAAAAGCACCATCGAATGAGTGGCAGTCCTGAGTGTGAAAATGGCTTGTTCAGAGAGGTCATGGGAGTCTGATCATACCGGATTAAGCTAACAGGAAGGATATGATGACTCAAATATCCACTCTTTACAACCGTGGTGAAAGGAAACGCATCTCAGGATACACAACTTATGACTGTAGATAAGAGCGCCATCGTCACGTCCAAGACCAGGAGTCAAGACTGAGAGCAAAAAACAAAACCTCAAATCCCTTTCAAGGCCAATTTTGTGCATGGTGGAGTTTTGTTTCTTAAGAAGAAATCTGCACATGCAGTTATCTCATTTGCCTCGCAACCTCAGGGGTTCAGGGCTCGAGTCCCACCTCCACCTTGTCTGTGTGGACTTTGCATGTTCTCCCCGTGCTTCGGGAGTTTCCTCCCCTAGTCCAAAGACTGATTTTTCCAAAATATCTGTTGTGTGTGAATGTGTGTGATTGTGCCTTGTGATGGGTTATGATCCTACACAGGGTCGCAGGAAGCCTGGAATTCTGGACGGGTGTCCTCCGCCTTGTGCCCTGAGTATGTCTCGATACTTCAGTCCTACAGCCCAAGCAGCATACAGAACCTTAAAGAAGACAGCAGATCGCATCAGGTTCCATTCCAGTCAGGGAAGAACAGCTATCCGATCCTACACTAAAACGTCCCTTCTGAATGCGGCTGAATTACTCCTGGAGTTGATTCAGCACTGAGAGTTCAACTCTTTCAGCACTGTTTAGCTATAAATAAGCACAGCAACAAACCAGTAGCTTTCCTTATGACCCCCCCCCCCCCCCACACACACACACCCTCCCCACCAGCACCTACATGGCCTTCTGTATGAACAGAACGACTTTCCCCGTGTGTTTTTGGATGAGATACTGATTGATTCTGACATCAGGCGAGTTCTGCATCTTTAAACAGCAGGAGGAGGAGGAGGAGGAGGAGGATGAGGATGCGGTTAAAAGCTACGGGGAAAGCATTATAGGCTCGCAGTTACAGGCTAACCGAGGAGCGCCGAGCAAGCGCACTTTCTCTTTGAGCGCGCGTGAGCCGGTTCACACTCAGGCAGGAGGAGTCACATGACGGCAGCGGAGTCCGAGAGCGCGAGACCGAGACCGAGAGCGCGAGCAGAGCGCTGCTTCGTTCCGCCTCGCGCCGCCGCCATTCCGCGCTCTGCGCCCTAACGCGATTTTTATTGCGGCATTTTACTCCCGCTCGGTGAGTATTATTTCCAGTGACCCCCCTTTTTTTTTTTTTTTTTTTTTTTTTTTTTTTTTTTGGGTAAGCGTTTTTTTGTTTTTTTTTTGTCTTTTCGATCACTCTCTCTCCTTTTTTTCTTCCATTTTCCCTCCTTTCTCTGCTGTAACGGTGAGAATTTGAAGTGCTGCTTTTGTGTTTTTTTTTTTTCTTGTTCGGGATTGAAGTTTTTGTTTTTTTTATCCCCCTTTAGTGTGCAGTCATTCTGAATGGGGTTTATTCTCATACTCAGATGCTCTCAATGTGGGGATTTTACATCGATCTGGCATTTTTTTGCACGTAGAGGTTTTTAAACATTTTTCTTTTTCTTTTTTCTTTTTTCCCCCCTTTTTGTTCTCTATCATAGACTTCTGCTGTATTTGCGCTTTGCTTTGTATTTGGCAGTGTGGCTCATACGAGTTTTGGGATTTTCATGGTCTCCGACCAACAGCATCTGCTATGATTTCATCTCTCTTTTCTTTACAGGAGTCCTTTTTAAACCTGCTGATGTTTTAATGTGAAACTTTTCTCGCAGATTTAATGGTTTACTGGTGTTTGGGTTTTTTTGGTTTTGTTTTTGTTTTTGTCCTAATCTTTGATTTTTTTTTTTTCTATTTGCTCTACTTTCCTGCAGATTTCTGTGTCATATATATATATATATATATTTGGAAGGTGTATTTTTATGATAGGGTTAATGCACATGAAGTGCATGTGAAGTGAAGTGTGTCTTTTGGTGGAGGATCTGTGCAGATTTTTTTTTTTCTTTTTTTTTTTCTTCATCTTTTTCTTTTTGGTTTCTGTGCCCACGATGACGAACAGACGATTCTCCTTTCACAGGTACAAACGGACGAGAAATCAATCCAATTCCTGCAGCACGATTGCGTTTGATATATTTATATATATATATATATATCAATAACAATGGCGGGTGAAATGTCACTACGTGGCTAATGTGTTCTTTGGCTTTGGGGTTTCATGTTAAATCACAGCTTGAACTGTTAGCACTTCCCTGTTCACCATTACCATGAACAAACAAATCTGGCGTGAGAGTAACTACAGCAAGTTTTCTCTGCCATTCAATCAGATTTCACCCTGAGCTATTCTACTCACTGCACTCGGTTTCAATAGATCAGAATAAACAGATCAGACATGTAAGTATGATGTAAGATCAGACATGTAAGTATGATGTGCGTATTTGGATGGATGGTGCTGGTCTAGCATACCATGTTGTTCAGCAGCTTGGGAAATTGTTACTTAAACATCATCTGTTGTGGTTTTTATTTATTTTATTTTATTTAATTTATTCATTTTTTACTTTCATTGCTATCTTTTTCCTCTTCCCAGCATTGTATGTGGCAGCACATAGACTCGCATGGACTCATCCAACACATGGTGTGACATTACTGCTTAAAATCAACACCATGCTGTTGCCAATACCTCACCAATAGGAAGCAAATTCCCATCATTACCAAATGCCTACCAACATGATACTGATCTATACCTGCTTTAGATTAGATTAGATTAGGGTTTTATTGCATCACTATTCTCCCTGCCTAAGTGTATTACTATACAGACTATGAGCAAGCTGTGTTGCGTTTGGAGTTTCAGCACCATGGACAGCAGCAAACACAACACAACAGTATGAGCAACCCGAGCATGGGATCAGTTCCATAACGCTTTGTACATTTTGGATAATCTTCAGTGTCAGAGACACATTCGTACATCATGTATTTATAATATTTGTAGTGCTTTTGGAAACTCACGCCCAGATCAGAATCTGGAACTCAAGCATGTGAAAATGATATAGTTGGGGTTCTTTATACAGGGTCTCCCCCAAAGTTTCCATACATAGTGGAAATTAACACTTTTTAGCAAAAAATGTCTTCCAAATTTTTTAATGCTTTTGATAAATGAACGTATTGAAATAATACTCATGGCAGAATTGGGAAAGGTGTCACGAGGGTGTAATGGACTTTAACGGGAAACATGGTAAGCATGTCACACATGACACGTTTGTCAAACTTCTTAACAAATTCAAAAAGACTGGAAGTGTTGCGGACCAACAGAGAAGTAAATGTCCATGGACATCCACTGGGGAAGCTGCACCTAACGTGCTGCTGGTGTACATAGTCTCCTATATATGGAGACTTTTGGAACACCCTATTTTCATATAAATGAAGTTGTTCAATATGGTATAAATGTGACCTCATCCCTTTACCTTAATGTTAACATTAAGTATGATGATAACATTAAGTATGACAACCTTACAACAGAGTGATGTCCTATTAGAAAGCATTCTGGGTAGAACCCTTTATCCAGTGAAACATTGAAGAACTCTTTTCACATGCATCGGTTCTTGCTGCAGTTACGGAATTATTCGGTGTAGTGAAATGAGACGTGTCGAAATTGAATAATTTAATAATAGGCTGGAAATTTAAGTGGTTCAATCTTGAACTTGTGAGGGTTTCTTCTGTTTATCTCTAGGTTACCATTAAAGGCTCTGTGTAGAACTGTGCAACAGAGTGTTTTCCTATCAGACAAGGTTCCATGTAGAACCATTTAAGGATGCTATGAACACGTAATTATCCAGGAACTCTTGAAGAACCTTTTTTTGTTTTAACTCTAGGTACAGAATATCTCACTGTAGTGAATAAAGGCACAAAGCAGTTAGATCACTGAACAATACGCTGGGACTTTAAGGGGTTAAATCTAGAACTTGTAAGGGTTTCTTTGGTTTATTTCCAACTTGTAAGGTACCGAATAGAACACTACAACATCGTGTTTTCTTATCAGACAACAAGGTTCCATGTAGAACCCTTATAGAAGGCAAAGAATCCATTAACTCATAAGGAACCCTTTCTTTTGTAAAGGATGTACTTTTCCACTGTCATTTATAGAATGTTTTGTTGTATTGACCTCAACTTGTTGTAGATTTATCTTAAAGGGTTAAATCTAGAACGTATCAGGCCTTTCTTTCGTTTAATTCTTGGGAAATTCTCAAAGGCTATATGAGAAATCTACTACAGTGTTTTGCTATCAGACAGGGTTCCTTGTATAACCATTTTAGGAGGCAAATAACCCATTAACCCTTAAAGCACCCTTGAATAACCATTTATTTTCCTCAGTGTACATACTTTGTCATTAGAGCCACTGAATATTTTGCTGTAGTGAATTGAGATACATAGAATTACACATAGAAACTAAACAACTGAATAACAAGCTCGGACTTTAAGTGGTTAAATCTAGAAATTGTAAGGATTTTCTCAGTTTATTTTTAGAGGAGCCCTTTAAGGGAAGGCTCTCTGTATATGTTCTTATCAGAAAGGGTTCCAAGTAGAATCTCTTTACAAAGAGCAGATCACATATCTATCCACAGAAAGGGTTTCTTGGATAGTAAGAGTTTATGCAATTTTGTTTTTTGTTTACTCATGAGATTCCTCTACAAAGGTTAAGTCGTCTCAGTGTTATTGGCCTTCTTTGATTTGTTATGTTTCTGTTCATTTCTTTTCTGCCTCTAGTGAAGCCTGAGCTAGGCAGTTGAATATAATAATGATGTATGCTTCTAATTTTCCATGTAGGCGTCAACATGCTGTACATTATATCCATGCCTATGTGAGGAGCGTTAGGGCTCGGGTAGACGATGGTAGCGAGGCCAGCTGAACAGTGGCATTGAGATGTATGCGGCGTGTGCTGAAAGGTGCCTCTGCTGCACTGATAAATGTCTCTCTCTCTCTGTCATCTCTCCAGCTGGGCGTTATGATATCCAGCGTTAGTTCCTGCAGTGTCGTCTCTGCCCTCCAGGCAATTTCTCTCCGTTATCTGGGCCTAGCAAGGCTCGCGCATGAGAGCTATAAATGAGTAGTGAGAGATATGATAGCTCATGTGTGTCAAGATACCTTTGCTCTCATGCATAAAACATTTGGTGGCACGTAAAGTCCTGTTTACACCGGGCATGTGTTTGTCAGTAGGACTGTGTGTGTGTTTGTGTGTGTGTGTGTGCGTGTGTGTGTGTGTGTGTGCGCGTGTGTGTGTCTTTATTTGTGAAAGACAAATGAAGTGGCTGGTGTGTTTTGGAATGACGATGACTGAATCATAATCCACTAATCCGGAAGCATCTATTCATATGAAGCACAGACAGAAGCACTTGGTAGCAAAAGGTTGTGATCAAAGGTCTGTGTGTGCGAAGTTGGGCTGCTCGATTATGGCAATAATCACAATCACAATTATTTTGGTCAATACTGAGATCACGATAATTAAACATCATTTCTCATTGACTTTGGAAACATCATGCATTTATTGAACTTAAAAAAAAAAATACTTTTTATAGTCTTTTTAACAGTTGATTTCCTTGAATACAATTAAACTGAAAAAAAAAAATCAAATATATATATATATATATATGACACTACATTTAATTTCCTTATATGATGACTATATCAGATATAACATAATGGCAGTTTAGGAGTAGATGTATTGTACACTGTATACTAAAATGAACACTACAAAAAGTAATTTTAAGTTATATTTTAACATCATCTAACAAAATATCCACTTAAATGTCTATTTTCATTTTGGTTAAAATATTGTCGCCCTGACTTGTCACCATTACTACAAGTCAAGAAACACTCTATTTTTTATTTATTTAGTAGGGAAACTTTAAAAGTGACATGCACTAGTACACATATAGTGTGTACTTTTTATTGTTTTCTTTTTGTAAGCAAAAAATAAAATATGTTGAAAATATTCCTATTTGCATATTTTAGTCACCACCCACAACTTTCACATATATTGTTATATAACTAATAAATGTATATCTCCTGAACTTTGTAAGACTATTAAACAGACAGTTTATTTTGCTGTCCTTGCTTCTATGAGCTGAAAAAGTCACATTTATTAGCTAAAAGTAGGTAATTCACGCTGCTTTTCATACTCCGCATTATTATTATTATTATTATTATTATTATTATTATTATTATTATTATTGGTAGTAGTAGTAACTAAAGAGGTTGATTGTGTTGAAATGTAACTCAAAAATGAGATTTTATGTACACTACAAACCAAAGACCACCCAATGGTATGGATTCAAGCAAGTGATTTAAAAAGGTAATGACAATAAAATTACACTGCATTATTATCATATTATTTATCATAATGGATATAATCCAGTAACTAGAGTGAAACTAACTGGGGAAAAAAAATGCATACACTAGCAGTCAAAATGTTGAACACACCTTCTTGTATAACCCAGGCATGGACATGTGCTCAGTGTCATACACCCCTAGATTCAATAAAATAAAAGATCCCTTAAAGGTATGGATGCTTCTATCAGAATTTTTGCAGCCGATACTTTTTATTTTATTTTATTACAATGAACATTTTAATTGGCCCGTAAAAATACACGGTTAAGGCGATTTTTTTTTCATTGGTTGTTGAGACCTCGTAATAATTTCACACTGGTGATGACATGACTGCAGCGCTAAAGCTTAACGCCATCACATGTTTTACGTCCTCACATGTTTTACATCATCAAATTGTGATAACCACAATCGATCGAATCATAGAATGTGATTCGCTGCCGATACCGATTGGCGGCCTATCGATTGGAGCATCCTTACTTACAGGGTCCACATGTTTGCCCTTTAGAATGTTCTATATGGAACCCAACAACAGATATCCGACTAACTAGAAATCCTTCAAGAAGCTGAAATCCCTTCACTATACAAAGAATTTATGAAGAACCATTCGAATGTAGGTGTAGTATATCTTTATTAACATGTATAAAACATTTATTGGCATGTAAAGACCTCCTCACACACATGTACTTCCATTAGAACAGGGTGTGTGTGTGTGTGTGTGTGTGTGTGTGTGTGTGTGTGTGTGTAAAAGTATATGTGCAAGAATAAAATAAACAGCCTAAGTCTGCTGCTAGCGCACAAATCCTGCAAGCCAGTGTGTAATTATAAATTGCAGTGCAATTACAAGTTGGTAAGACAAAGTCGAATGCTGTTTGCATTAAAAATGCATCATGTGCAATTTAATTTGATGATTCAATGTCCTCCAAAATAAATGTTTCTGTACACAAGTCAGCGTAAGACAAAGGCATGTCCTCTGGCTCGACCTGAAAGTTAAAGCTTGCCTCTTCAGGGTCCTTCCAGCCTCTGCACAGGGAAAGCGATATAAGTCAGGATCATTTTCTCGGTCAGATTTCTCTGAACTCAAAGTCACAGTGTACAGTGGTGTGAAAAAGTGTTTGCCCCCTTCCTCATTTCCTGTTCCTTTGCATGTTTGTCACACTTAAGTGTTTCGGAACATCAAACCAATTTAAACAATAGTCAAGGACAACACAAGTAAACACAAAATGCAATTTGTAAATGAAGGTGTTTATTATTAAAGGTGAAAAAAAAATCCAAACCATCATGGCCCTGTGTGAAAAAGTGATTGCCCCCCTAAACCTAATAACTGGTTGGGCCACCCTTAGCAGCA
>JAFFST010049285.1:74485-86926 GCA_022414735.1 Noturus placidus
ACGGAGACTTGATTACACACAGGTTGATTCTATTTATCAACATTAGACATTTAGGTCAACATTGGATCATTCAGAGATCTTCACTGAACTTCCAGAGAGAGTTTGCTGCACTGAAAGTAAAGGGGCTGAATAATTTTGCTCGCCCAATTTTAAATTTTTTTATTTGTTGAAAAAGTTTGAAATATCCAATAAATTTCATTCCACTTCATGATTGTGTCCCACCTGTTGTTGATTCTTCACAAAAAAATACAGTTTTATATCTTTATGTTTGAGGCCTGAAATGTGGCAAAAGTTCGAACAGTTCAAAGGGGCCGAATACTTTCGCAAGGCACTGTACATGCCTCATTGTGTTTTATTTATTACATAACTTAGTACATGCTTAGCATGTACTGTATCACAGGTGGCCATGATGTTTTTGCACAAAAGAGACTAAATTATTATACATGCTAACACAATTGAGTGACATGCTAGCTCATGCCTCCTAAAGGCTATTATATACTCCACATTACATATTATATAGTACATAGTATAGTACAGTATATTGACAAAAGGCTGTATTTAGGGTTGATTAAAACTTCCCTCACCTGACAGTCACAAAACTTGGAGTGTCATTTAGGAACTCCTTGTTGGTAATTGAGTATTAGGTACATACAGATTTATGCCAAAATATTGTACTTCTAACATGAATTGTAATGTTTCTAAGTTATTAGTGCGGTATTTTTCAATAAAGTCAGCTGAGATTTAGCCAATCAGGTATGGATACTGTGCGTGTTTGGGGATTATTTAGAAGTACAGGAAGTTACCAGTGATTAGTCACTAAATCAATATATTTTAAGACTCCGTGTGTAATAAAGGAATTAGATACAGTTTGCAGGGATTCGAGTTCAAGCATTCACATTGGAGTTCAAGTATTTAAATTGGCACAAGACCACTTTTTCTTTTCTTATCAGTTTATTATGGTTGCTGCATGTACTGTAGCTAACTAATGTCGGTAATAGTTAATGCTAACGTCATTTGATGTTTGCAATAATATTAGCTTTCCACTGCAATGAAGACTTTCTAACATACCAGAAAGCATTATAAATGCCACATAAACCCTTTATAATACTGAAGTCACAGTACATAGTGTATATACACATACAGTATCTCACAAAAGCGAGTACACCCCTCACATTTTCGTAAATATTTGATTATATCTTTTCATGTGACAACGCTGAAGAAATTACACTTTGCTTTTTAGTGAGTGTAAAGAGACTAAAGTTAGTGTACAGTGTAAACCATGAATGCCAACATGTACTATGACATACTGAGCAGAGCATGAACAATATGCAGTATTCCAGCATGATAACGACCCCAAACACACCTCCAAGACGACCACTGCCTTGCTAAAGAAGCTGAGGGTGAAGGTGATGGACGGGCCAAGCATGTCTCCAGACCTAAACCCTATTGAGCATCTGTGGGGCATCCTCAAACGGAAGGTGGAGGAGCACAAGGTCTCTAACATCCACCAGCTCCGTGATGTCATCATGGAGGAGTGAAGAGGACTCCACTGGCAACCTGTGAAGCTCAAGTGAACTCCATGCCCAAGAGGGTTACGGTAGTGCTGGAAAATAATGGTGGCCACACAAAATATTGACACTTTAAGCCCAATTTGGACATTTTCACTTAGGGGTGTACTCACTTTTGTTGCCAGCGATTTAGACATTAATGGATGTATGTTGAGTTATTTTGAGTTATTACATTGTAGCAAAGTGTCATTTTTTCAGTGTTGTCACATGAAAAGTTATCATCAAATATTTACACAAATATGGTGTAAATATTTGTACTCACTTCGGTGTACTCACTTCTGTGAGATACTGTATATATAATTTTCAGTTCTGCAGTTCTTTGTCTCTCCCTCTCTTCCTCTCTTAATTTGGTTTCTTTCATACTAAAATCTCGCCTCATCCCTTCTGCTGCATTTGACATGAATGAGATTGTGATTTTCTTTATCCTTATTTAGCCATTGTGCTTAGTTTATAGGCTGGTGACAAGGTAAAAGCTTTGATACTTGTTTCTCCGCTACTTTATATCTTTCCATATGATGAATGGAAGCTGCTTCTGTGAGCATATTTCAGAATCTCTTGAAGCTGTGTATGCCCACGTTCCATGCAGTGTATCTAAAGCAAATACTAATACAGAGGTAGAAGGAGTTCAATTGTGTTTTATTCCACCCACGAGACTCGGTATGCACTCTGATTAGGTGAAAAGAGTATCAGGTGGGATTGCTGAAGCAGTGATTGCTCAAACAGCCACCGCAGTGGGCGCATGACGTATGTGACACACGAGTCCTGCTCCCCATGTCGCTCCTGTCACTGAGATAACTGAACAGAAACGGATAAACAATAATGGTGTCTGGGTCTGAGCAGGTGTCCTCAAAGAGCGGCCGAAGCGCAGAGTGCCGTATCCAAATTAGCTCAGGGAGCAGAATACATAGGAGCAGCCCAGATGGGCCACATTAGCAGCAGTAGGCGAATCAGCAACCCGGTTGGGCTCAGCTGGCTTTCACCTGGACGTACTGCAGTCGTACACTGCAAACAGAAACATCTCCACATAAAGGCACTGCGAGAAAGCAAAGAAGAGACTGAGCACAGTTGTATGCACATCGGTTATCCCGTCACGTGAAACCATGAACGATGCTGATGCTAGTTTATTGCCTCTTGGGAAATTATTTCACACCACAGTGCTGTTGAATTCTTCAATCTGATTGGTGTTGATTAATTTTCTACAACAGTGGCTCTACTAGGAGTGCTGGCTGTAATTCAAAACACAGTTTTATATCAATGTCTTATCATTTTGCTAGGATTATGATGTATGCCAAATGATTCACCTAATCTGATTATTAACAATGTTATTTAACACATAAACCATATAATCATTGCTATGGAGAGGGTTTTTTTTTTTTTTTTTTTTGTAAAGAGACATTTATTTAACATTATTCTCCGTTGTCAGTGCTTTGTAACGGTCACGTTTTCCACTGCAAGAAGCGGGCTCTTGTGACGTTTCTTGTTAAAAACGACAAATAAAATGTTGTTACTTGTTGAATTATGAGAAAATAAAGAGGCTGGTGAGTAAATTTACATTTACATTTATTCGTGTGTTAGTCCTTCTGTTAATCAGAGATAACAAGAAGTTACATTAGAGCTTCACAGCTTGTAAAACAATGGGTCCTTCAAAGCTGTAATGCCATTACCAGGATTTTTTAAAATTTTTTATTATTAAACCTAGAGCTCTGGACTTTAATGTCCTTACTCATATTTATTTATTTTTATGTCCCAAGCACATTTTTATACAGTCTGGGCGCACGGTGGCTTAGTGGTTAGCACGTTTGCTTCACACCTCCATGGTCCAAGGTTAGAGTCCCGCTGGGGCCATGTGTGTGCGGAGTCTGCATGTTCTCCCCATTTCCTCCAGGCACTCTGGTTTCCTCCCCCAGTCCAAAGACATGCATGGTAGGCTGCTTGGCGTGTCTAAAGTGTCTGCAGTGTATGAATGGGTGTGTGGGTGTGTATGTGATTGTGCCCTGTGATGGACTGGCACCCTGTCCAGGGTGTACCCCGCATTGTGCCCGATGCCTCCTGCGATAGGCTCCAGGTTCCCCATGACCCTGATAAAGGAGTAAGCGGTAGAGGATGGATGGATGGATTTAACATTTTTTTCAGAAGCACCCTGCAACATTTTTTTTTTTTTTTTTTTTTTTTTTTTTAAAAAACAAAAAAAAAAAAAAAAAAAAAAAAAAAAAACTTTTAATCCTATTACAGCTAAACAATTTCTTCTAGTGCCATTCATCAAGACTTGACTTTTAGTTTTGTCATGTATCATAAAGCTTCCTGTTCGATTTTTGGGAAACAGTGCAAGTAGAGAAAGTAACAGCAATATGCATAAGTGATATAATAACCTGAGATGAGCCCAGTGGAGTCATGGCATGTTTTATTTCATTTCTACCTGTCAGTCTGATGGTATTAGTGTATTGTCACCGGCCACCATGCTGTTTGTCACTCTGTGCCGTATCACTTTGTTACACCATGTCTCACTCATCATGCTCAGAGACGGATGTCCTTTTGACCCAGGCTATCACTTTAGATTTGATCTACATCATATACAATTGCATAGTCGTCAGTGAAGATAAATATTGATCTAATTTACTACTTTATCTAATTTTAAAAAAGAAGAATGAGTACATATACAGGTGAGGTTATATGTTTACACACTCCTTGCAGAATCTCGCAAAATGTTAACAATTTTTTTGTATTTAGTCCTGCCCTGAATAAGCTATTTCACATAACAGATGTTTACATACAGTCCACAAGACATTTATAACTGAATTTACACAAATGAACCGGTTCAGAAGTTTACACACGCTTGATTATTAATGCTGTGTCTCATTTCCTGGATGATCAGCGACTGTGTTTGTGTTGTGAGACTTATTCATGAGTCCATTGTTTGTCCTGAGCAGTTAAACTGTCCACTGTTCTTCAGAAAAATCCTCCAGGTCCGGCACATTGTTTGGTTTTCCAGCATCTTCTGCATATTTGACCTCTTTCTAACAGCGACTATATGATGATGAGATCCATCTTTTCACAATGAGGATGACTGAGGGACTCGTACACGACTATTACAAAAGGCAAAATGATGCATTAAGTGCCACGGGGGTGTAAACTTTTGAACCGGATGACGTATTGCAGGGTATATACACTTGTATTAAGTATAAAGTATTATACTGAGCACATTATTATACAGTAAACCTCTGATTTAACTTGCAAGTGGATCTGACAGAGCTGCTGTTATAGAAAAGTAATCAACCCCTTTTGACCAATCAGGTTTGACAATTCAACTGCATTGTTTTCTTAACCCATTTAGTCTCTCCATTAAAGAAAAGAAACCATAGTGTAAACCTCCCATATTGCTCATTATGTAGGTGTAGAAGTACTGATCTGCTGCTCTGCACAATGTATTGGCCCCTTTTACTCTGGCCCATAACTTGATAGGAAACCTCCATAGGATATTGTGGTTCTCAACCAACTGAGATCTTTAAAAATATATAAATGAATGTAAATTAATTTTCTGCCGTAGATATTTGAGTCAAGCGCCTGAAACATTCTTAGCGTTCTTCGACTTTTGTTTAAAACTAAATAAATAAATAATTAAAATGAACCATCTTAAGGCAGACTGTAATTACAAGTTACAGACTCCGGTTTCCTCCCCCAGTCCAAAGACATGCATGGTAGGCTGATTGGCGTGTCTAAAGTGTCCGTAGTGTATGAATGTGTATGTGATTGTGCCCTGCGATGGACTGGCACCCTGTCCAGGGTGTGCCCCGCCTTGTGCCCGATGCCTCCTGGGGTAGGCTCCAGGTTCCCCGTGACCCTGATAAGGAGTGAGCGGTTGAAGATGGATGGATGGATGGATGGATGGATGGAGACATGGACTCTGCTCCAGTGATATATCAGACATCACCCTCACCTTCCATATGAAAAAGGCCTTGTTGTCTGATTTCAAACTAACAGTAGGTCTGAGAAAAGACATCGCTTTTCTTCCAGTCTCAACAATGTGCTCTGTAAATCATAGTCCTCAGATGGTTGTCATCTCTGCCTTATTGGCCTTTGATTGAGCGTGACCTCTATTTCCTCTTCGCTCCTTGTGAGAAAACACAGAGGGGTAAAAATTGATCTGCATCTGTATGGTGTTGAGACGCTCGTGAGAGAGAGAGGGGAGAGCGAGAGAGAGAGAGAGAGAGAGAGAGAGAGAGAGCGGCATTCCTGCACAACTCCTTCGGGTGCCGTTTTATGAATGGTTGAATTGTAGCACGCAGGCTTGATAAATGTGGATATAAAATGTTGACTGAATTGGAGGTTGATTCCAGCATCATCAAATATACAGATATATTTAGTGTGAATGCAAGCTAATGAGGTATTTTGCTTCTTTCCAACATTAGACTAAAGTAACATAACCTCTGAGTGTCAGGTGCTCGAGTATGATTGAATACTGTCATTATTTCTGCTATTTGAGCATGGGAAGGCTTTCCTATACAGCTAAGGGTTCAATAGTTCATGTGAAAGTGAAATTGCTTAAATCATTACGTCATAGGAGAGATTATTAATACACCAGTTTTGTCCTTCAACAAGTGTCAGCCTTTCAAGCCTTTATAAGATAAGATCGTCAGATTGTGAAGTCTGACTGACGGATGTATAGGAAGCGGCAGCATGCATCTGTTACAGATGATCTGTGAATGCAAAAGAAAATCAGGCAGAGATTAAAGCATACAGCATAATGAGGAAACGAGCTTTGTGTTTCTTTCTAATTATGTGTAGTGTGTGTTTGACTCTAGGCCATATTCAGAGCTGTGCCTTCAGGGCGGAGTTTGGCAAAAAGACACGTCTCAGTTCCGTGTGATTCTGACCGCAGACTTCAGTTTCTTTCTTGTGTATTACTGTCTCAAGTGAAGAGCAATATTTAATCCAGCATAACTGTCTGTCAATTTCAAGTAATCTCAATATATCACATGGAAATTTGTTTTGGGAAGGAAAAAAAAAAAAAAAAAAAAAAAAAAACATTGGCAAATGCAATTTAAGGCCTGTATGGCGTACAAAAATATGTACAATATGAATTCATTCATTAATAATAACTCTACACAAGGACACTGGATTAGACAGCATCGTATTTGGAGACTTTGCTTATCTCTTTTAAATCTTATGCTTTATGAATAAAATTATGAACACTATAATTATAAAATAGTCTACACCCAATGCATACACGATGATATCCTCTATTTATTATCTTGTGGTCTAGCTACATTACTTTGTGCTCTCAATTAACTGTAGACAAACAATATAAAATAATAATAATAATAATAATAATAATAATAATAATAATAATAATAATAAAATGCAAATTAATGGAGTGTGCTGGATCAAGTGGTAGTTTATAATGAGGGTGGAAGCCATATTGTTAAAGTTGCAGTGATGATTCTAATAATTTATAATGTATTGTCATAATTAGACCTAGGACTATATATTATATAATAGACTCCTATTGGATTAGTTTCTTCAGTATATAATGCTCCTGTTCATCCATATATGAGAATATGTTTGTATTTTTACATCATGTCTTTCTACTATTTTACCTGCTACTTAAATTAACATTACCATTTTCTATTTATGATTTTTCTTGCAGCCTTAAAGTGCTTGCAGTTTTTAAACGTGGCGGTCTAGATGATATTGAAAAACCCAGTCGTGGACGTTTCTTTGAATCTGCCCACATCGGTGCAGTCGTGCATGTGAATCTGAATGGGGAGCTCAGAAAATTGACTTAACCCAGCTCTGAATATGTCTGACGTTCCCTGTATAAATATTGACGTAATGTTTGGACTTAAGATGCCGACTCTGAATACGGTTCTCTGCTTATCTGAGTATATGTGCATCTTTCCGTAGCTTCTCTGAATAAACATGTCCATTTGAAGGTAACAGAGCATGGATTAACTACAGCAGTGTAAATGTACTGAAACGATCCTGCTTATTAGTCCAAACGGGGACTTTTGTTCTGTACAACACACACACACACACAGAGTGAAGCACTCTACCATGGCAAGTCACTCAAAGGCTCCATATCATTTATTGATTACTTTCATGCGGTGCTGATGTTTGGAAGGGGAAATCTAGGTGCTTAGGTTTGCATTATCGTCTCACACTGTAATGTTTTACCATTTGCTTTTCTCTTTCATTTCCGAAAGCATATTTTGAGCCGTAAAGCGTTGCTGCCTCGAGGCTAAATTGATCTGTGTGTACGTCATAAAATGTGGACATATTAAAGATAGTCCATTAGATAGTCCATTACAGTGAGGAATATGAGAACTCATCACTTTACAGCAAAAACAAATCATTAAACTAGAAGACTGTCACAGGTTTATTATGGCCTTTATGACAATCAGGCGTAATTATCTCAGTGTGTGGTATGACTTTCTAAAGTCATTAGTTTGCTTGCTTGTACATTAGGCCTTTCTTTTTGCAATGAACAGTGTTCTGTACTTTCAGAGCTTTTGCTTTGTTTTGTTTTTTCTGGAAGTTTGTCTAACTCTGGCCTGTGCATATAAACTACACAAGTTGAACTTCGAGCACAGAAGTAATACGATACAAAATGATCTAGTTAACTTAATAAAGTAAACGCAAATGTATTCATAAAAGTACTGTTATCTATTTATTATTTTTAATTTTTAAAACTTAGTTCAAATATTTTTTATTCTTTCAATGAAGGCAATGTGTAAATCTAACAATGCATATATGTGTGACTGCCTGGAAAAACCTTTGACCTGGTGGACATTTTCTACTAGTGTGGTACTAGTGTGGAGCTAGTGTGGTACTAGTGTGGAGCTAGTGTGGAGCTAGTGTGGAGCTAGTGTGGTACTAGTGTGGTACTAGTGTGGAGCTAGTGTGGAGCTAGTGTGGAGCTAGTGTGGTGCTAGTGTGGAGCTAGTGTGGAACTAGTGTGGAGCTAGTGTGGTACTAGTGTGGAGCTGTGGCTTAGTTGGTTAAAGTACCTGTCTCGTAAACAGGAGATCCTGGGTTTGAATCCCAGCAGTACCTGCCGCAGGTCACTCTTTCTAGGCGGCTGTGGCTCAGTCGGTAGAGCGGGTTGTCCACTAATCCACTAATCGTAGGGTTGGTGGTTCGAATCCCGGCCCGGGTGATCCCATGCCGAAGTGTCCTTGGGCAAGACACTGAACCCTAAGTTGCCCCCGATGGCAAGCTAGCACCTTGCATGCAGCTCTGCTACCATTGGTGTGTGTGTGTGCTCTCATTTGTAAGTCGCTTTGGATAAAAGCATCTGCTAAAGTTTTTGAAAAACTAAAGTTTTTGTAGTTTTGAAAAATGCAGATTTTCTTGCAGAATTCCATGTTTATATCGCATTTAAAGATTAATTTCAAACTCCACCGAGAAACGCCAGCCTACTGGTCGTGTAAAAGCAATCAAATAGAATAAAAAAAAAAAATGTCACTAAGAAGGTTGTGTCTAACTCTAACTCTTCTGTTATTCATGTAAAAAGGTTCAAAGTTCTATATTTGCCACACAGACATTACATACATGTGATGTAATATAGTGACATGTTTTGACTTGTCCCACTGTGCAACAACGAACCACCAGCAAAATAAGATTATACACACTATAAAATTAGAATATAATAAAATACAGTAGACTGTAGCAGAATGTAAAGTGAATAAAATAGAATAGAGTAAGCAAATGTACAGAGCTGTATGGTTTATATAGAAACTATACAATGTGCAACAATATATAAATAAAAAAAAAAAATGTTGTATGTAATTTATCATAAACAATATGGCCGCCAAATGCCAGTCAGTTCTAATGAGTCATTTACTCAATACAGCTGAAACTCATTAGAACTGAATCTAAACAGGCACACACACATTGTGAAGGCCTTCCACTGACAAAAGTTAATAATGCATCAAATTGACACCTAAATCTTATCCCAACCTTAACCTGAGTAATCAAAAGCAAAGATAAATTAAAGCAAAATGTCCCCACAAGGTCAAAACTGTCAGATATTCCTGTCCTTATGGGACATTTGGACAAATGTTTGGAAAATGTTTCTCTCTCTCTCTCTCTCTCTCTCTCTCACTCACACACACACACACACAACACACACACACACACACACACACACACACACACACACACACACACAACCAAATAGTATTCTTTCTTAGCAAGTTACTAACATATACAGTATGTCACAAAAGTGAGTACACCCCTCACATTTGTGTAAATATTTGATGATATCTTTTCATTTACAACACTGAAGAAATGACACTGTGCTACAATGTAAAGTAGTGAGTAATAACTCTAGTAGTAATAACTCTACACACAGACATTAATGTCTAAACCACTGGCAACAAAAGTGAGTACACCCCTAAGTGAAAATGTCCAAATTGGGCCAAATTTGCCATTTTCTCTCCGCGGTGTCATGTGACTTGTTAGTGTTACAAGGTCTCCGGTGTGAATGGGGAGCAGGTGTGTTAAAATTGGTGTCATCACTCTCACACTCCCTCATACTGATCACTGGAAGTTCAACATGGCACCTCATGGCAAAGAACTCTCAGAGGATCTGAAAAAAAGAATTGCTCTAGCAAAGTGTCATTTCTTCAGTGTTGTCACATGAAAAGATATAATCAAATACTTACAAAAATGTGAGGGGTGTACTCACTTTTGTGAGATACTGTATATTCTTTGGTTATCCAAAGCTACATGCGAGTTATTAAATGCGAAGAAGATCTATGATATTAAATTTGCTATAGCATTCTCATTCCTTTGATTCCTCAATCCTCTCCCAGTCCAGACCCAGTCTAATTCACACTCTGATTGAACAGCCTACAGGAAAAGGTAGAAGAAGGTCGCTATTTCATTCTAATTGATTGCATTGTCTGTTTAATAGGGTTGGATCGCGACACAGACTAGAAATGATTAGTACAGTCTGCATCTGCATGACTGTGTGAGAATTAAAAGCAATAACTCAATAGAAAGTGTCTTACTATAAATGTAAAAAAAAAAAAGAAGAATAACGAAAGTAAACTATTTTATGTGATTCATTTTATATAATTTATGCAATGAGCTGCAAAAGCTAATACATTAATTGGTAAGTCAGCAGACATTGAAAGAATGTGTAATGACAGAAAACATCACTCCTATGCGTCAGAGTGATTAGATCTCCCGTGAGAAGTGTGCATAACATGCATGTGTATGCCTCCGCATGCTTAAGTTCCTCTAATCACTTAATTTATGCAGATATCATGACCAAATCAAATTGTGACCAAGGCCATAATGCGATTTATTAAATATATCAAAAGCAAGCTGACTCATTACCTTGTGCCATCAATTACACTATTGTGCACATATTGCTTGTATTCTTCCTTTTATGGTGAACTAGGAACACGTTCATATCATGTTCTAAAACTTTTATAAGACATTATGCACTTTATTAAAATTATTTATGAGAATGCATGGGACTTTGTAGTTATTATGCATTATTTAAGCGATACCACCACAAAGCGTATTATTTTCCCATTACCAGCGATTTCCCAATGATTACAATGTTTAATTTATTAATGAATGACACCTCATACATTTTAACAATGAGTGTCCATGAGACACGTCAGCTATCTCTTGTTATCTCTTATGCTGTAATAATGATAAACAAATGTTCCCTCACTATAGAAACCAGAAAGCGTGAATACTGGAAAGTCCTGAAGTCTTTGCTGTGCTGGGAATCTTTGCAAAAGCACCTTGACTGTTAAAAAAATGCTTATACCTGAGACTCCTTCCATAAATGTTAAATAGATGTCTCCTAGCTAAAACGTTTAACAACGCATGATGTTTTTCTTTGTTTAACAAAATATATTTTTAGGTCATTAGATTATGTGTGGGGGGCGCATGGCGGCTTATTGGTTAGCACGTTCGCCTCACACCTCCAGCGTCCGGGCTTCGAGTCCTGCCAGGGTGCATGTCCTGCCAGTGTGTCGGGGGTTTCCTCCGGGTACTCCGGTTTCCTCCTCCAGTCCAAAGACATGCATGGTAGGCTGATTGGCGTGTCTAAAGTGTCCGTAGTGTATGAATGTGTGTGTGAGTGTGTATGTGATTGTGCCCTGCGATGGACTGGCACTCTGTCCAGGGTGTACCCCGCCTTGTGCCCGATGCTTCCTGGGATAGGCTCCAGGTTCCCCATGACCCTGAAAAGTAGTAAGCAGTAGAAGTTGGATGGATGGATAGATTATGTGTAGTGTCTGCCATGCAAGTCCACGTGTATGAGCTTTTACTACAGAAACAATCATATATTAGAGCAAGTACATTTATATAATGCTATAGTTCATTTTACAGCCTGAACTACCGCGTGAGCTGTGCTGTAATACAAAATAATACACCTTCTGACCAATTAGATTTGAGAATTCAACCGTACTGTGGTATAAGCATTGTTAACACACTGCATAAGTCATGTTCATAATACATTATAGAACCAAATATATATTGAACAACCCACTTGTGCATAGTAAATCTTGACACTTGTCTTGACTGAGTTGATTTTTATATACTATATACAAGTACATTTGTTTGCTTCATGCATTATTTTCAATTATAGACCCAGTAACACCTGTTGAGATTATTATGTAAAACAAGTAATTGAATTCTGAAGATATTTCAGTAGTTGTAATGCTTTGTAGTAAAATTCCATAAAAAAATCACCATGGTATCATTCATTTATTAAAGTATATATATATATATATATATATATATATATATATATATATATATATATATATGTATGTGTGTGTGTATATATATACAGTGGTGTGAAAAAGTGCTTGCCCCCTTCCTCATTTCCTGTTCCTTTGCATGTTTG
>JAFFST010049285.1:105488-119458 GCA_022414735.1 Noturus placidus
GAGTACAGTACTAATGTTAGAGCATGTTACTGCTTTACAGGGAATTAGAGTACAGTAGTAATGTTAGAGCGTGTTACTGCTTTACAGGGAATTAGAGTACAGTAGTAATGTTAGAGCGTGCTACTGCTTTACAGGGAAATAGAGTACAGTAGTAATGTTAGAGCGTGTTACTGCTTTACAGGGTATTAGAGTACAGTAGAAATGTTAGAGTGTGTTACTGCTTTACAGGGAATTAGAGTACAGTAGTAATGTTAGAGCATGCTACTGCTTTACAGGGAATTAGAGTACAGTAGTAATGTTAGAGCATGCTACTGCTTTACAGGGTATTAGAGTACAGTAGAAATGTTAGAGCGTGTTACTGCTTTACAGGGAATTAGTGTACAGTAGAAATGTTTAGAAGGTACGTTTTAAATTTGCATCAGATTTGGCACACCTTTGCCCTTTTCTGATTTGTTTGGGAGGTAATGAGGCTTATGGGTATTTCAGTAATGTCAAAGCGCAATTTTTAGTAGGTAATAGAGACCCTCTGCAATATCTTAGGAAAGATACAATGCTTTGAACATGACATATATGATTGGTTGGTTCTCCAAGATTCAGATTGGCTAGGAAATGACAAGGATTGCAGTAGGTGTCATGGCCACAATAGAAGCTGATGGTTTTTGTATTATTATTATTATTATTATTATTATTATTATTATTATTATTATTATTATTATTATTATTATTATTATCCATACATTTTCTATACCACTTATTCTTCTTCAGGGTCATGCGGAAACCTGGAGGCTGTCCCAGGGAGCATTGGGCACAAGGCGGGGTACACCCTGGACAGGGTGCCAATCCATCGCAGGGCACAATCACATACTCATTCCTACACTGTTACTATTATTATTATTATTATTATTACTATTATTATTATTATTATTATTATTATTATTATTATTATTATTATTATTATTATTAATAATAATAATAACTTTTTTTTTAACTGTTTCCTGTTTTGTAAAAAGTCTACTTGATAAGGCTGATGCAAACCACAAAATGAATGAAAACATTCGCAGAGCATTACCACATGACTTGCAAGCCTCGTTGTCTTTAAGTACTGCTAAGAGAAGAGATTAAACCTTATACAAACAGCATAGTGGTAATGTGGGCATGGTTAAATTGTGTATGACGTGAATGTGACCATCAGAGCAGGCTAGTAAATTTGAATTTGTTGATATACAATTAAAATTGTATGCAAATGCATTTAAGTTGTTTGCACTATGAAACCAGACTGGAAGCCAGATGATTATTTAAAATTTCATCTGAAGCACTGAAAGAACTGCAGAACCATTATGTCTCACAGCATTACCAGTATACATTCTATATTACAACCAACTTTAATTTGCCATAGCGTTCAGATTAATATTCACTCTGTTGTATCTCTGTATGCATTTCAATGCAGATATATTACACTCAACCAAATAATGAGAGTCAGACTGGATATGTAATCCATTCATATTCTGATGGTGAAGGACCATAGTTTTAAAGCAAAATCCAATTTGCTGTTTTTGGATAGGGCCTTCAAAGGAAGCTATCTTGCACAAAAAGAATAATTGTAGTTGATGGTGTTATTGCAGGGAGGAAATGAGCAGCACTCCTGATGACATTGAAAAATTGTGCTATCATGACTGAAGTATGCAAAAAATCTAAGGGAATATTTTTAATTCTTTGCACAGTTTCTATTAAATGCCAGTCATGTTGGTTTAATGCAGCACATCAACTCTTAGTATCCTATTATTATCCGTAATGGCAGTTCTACAAACATTCATCGCTTGGCTTGATTGCCTTTACAAAACTCATTACACTTCTGACCTATCAGAACTCAGGCTCTTATGACAGGAAATTGAGGTGTGTGTTTGGAGCTGCTGTCTGCACTGTTAATTGCACTTGGAAAAGGATGCAGAAAATGTATGACAGGAATTTAGCCAATGGGCATATGACTCGGGAAGCGCTGGGTGTCTGAAGGTACCAATACGTGAATTTGTAGTAATTGGATTCATGACCTTGAGTGTCATCCATCACAGAGGCACTGCTTTTGGCTAGGAAATTTCCTCCATTTTCTGAGATTATTGAAAATGTCAACATGGCTGAGAACTGCATGGACTTTAGCAGTAATTTCTGAACTACATGCTCATAAAAGGTCTCGGCCCTTAAAGGATTTAAAATTCTGCAATGCAAATGAGACCAAAGACCCTCTTTCATCATCTTGTGATGAGCTATAAGTGTAAAATTATAAAGAGTGAAAATGTTATTTAACTCACCATTTTTAAAACACATTTTGGAGACTGTATGTGCTTGTTTGTGGTGTAATCAGTCCAACATTAACTAAACAAATGGTGTACTTTGGTAGCACTATCTACAAAAAGCCATATTCATGAATCACTATACTTACAAGTCTTTGCACGTTGGTAATTACTTCTTGTAAGGATTTGTATAAATTATAATAATGCCTCAAAGCTCAAATAAGGTGCTATTCTTGATAAATCATGTCCTAATGCAATTGTCACAAATCATTATAGTGCCATAATGAATAATTATAAAGTAACTAATATCTACTGTAATATTATACAATAATCATAAAAATTTAAACTTTCATCACTGAGTGTTTCCATTAAAGTGAATTATGTGTTAAATGATTCTTCATTATAATTTGTAAGACACTGTTAAAACTCTTTTGACCAGAGGCCAGAAATGGTATTTGCACCTGTTTTGGTGTGCCCACGTTCAGCATTTCATTTATTTCTGACGTCACACTCCACTGTAGTGGTTAGTAGCTCATATGGAAGACACTGAGGACTTTAAGAGTTTGCAGTTTTTCATAGGTATTTCTTTTTTGTCTACCTAGTCTACTACATTTAAGTATTATAATTTTATTGTATACAGTGTTCTGCAAAAAAAAGCTTCCGGTAATCATTGTCAAAATTCCAGGTTGGATTCAATTTACTGACAAATAATTATAACTAGGAACAAGAAAATTAAACTAGGCTCAGAAATGCACAATAATTGATCATTGAGTAGACAATACAAAGACACAGGAGAGTATGAACATATGTGGAAACAATCACAAATTTCCTTGACGGACCAGACTTGGACGGCAGAGGCTGGCTCTAGGGACGTAGAACGTCACCTCTCTGTGGGGGAAGGAACTGGAACTTGTGTGGGAGGTGGAGCGCTACGGGATAGATCTGGTGGGGCTTATTTCTACGCACAGTCTTGGGTCTGGAACCGTACTCCTGGATAGGGGATGGACTTTATTCTACTCTGGAGTTGAAAAGGGTGTGTGGCGCCGGGTGGGTGTGGGGATACTCACAAGTCCCCGGCTGAGCGCCGTTACATTGGAGTTTACACCAGTGGACGAGAGGGTGTCTGTGCATATGCACCGAACACCAGTTCAGAGTACTCGGCCTTCTTGGAGACCCTGAATGGAGTCCTGTATGGGACACCAACAGGGGACTCCATAGTTCTGCTGGGGGACTTCAACGCACATGTGGGCAATGATGGAGATACCTGGAGAGGCGTGATTGGGAGGAACGGCCTCCCTGATCTTAACCCGAGCGGGCATTTGTTATTGGACTTCTGTGCTAGTCATAGACTGTCTATAACAAATACCATGTTCGAACATAAGGAGGTTCAGATCAGAAGTGTACATGGTACCAGAGCACCCTAGACCAAAGGTCGATGATTGATTTTGTAATTGTATCATATGATCTGAGGCTGCATGTTTTGGACACTCGGGTGAAGAGTGGGGCGGAGCTGTCAACTGATCATCATCTGGTGGTGAGTTGGATCAAGAGGTCGGGGAAGACTCTGGACAGACCTGGAAAGCCCAAACGGGTAGTCCGGGTGAACTGGGAACGTCTGGAGGAGGCCCCTGTCTGTATCCGTAAGCTCTTCAACTCACATCTCCGGCTGAATTTTTCTGGCATCCCTGTGGAGGTGTTACTAATGTTACTAGACTAAGTGTTACTAGTCATTATAACACCATGTGGTGTAGTGCACAACTTTTAGAACTAATAATGGCCTGTGAATAATTATATAACAAGTTTAATATTCGTTTCATAATTATTCACAGGCCATTATTAGTTCTAAAAGTTGTGCACTACACCACATGGTGTTATAATGACTAGTAACACTTACACTACAGAATGATTACTATAAAAAAAAAAAAACAACAACAACAAAAAAAAAACAATTATAAAAATAAACATTTAAAAACCATTATTTATTTTTATTATTATTAAAAGGATGCATACAGTATGCAGCACTATGTGGATATCTTCCTGTCCACCCAAGGTTAAATAGGTGCTATATATTTCTTCCCACCTCTTCACATGGTTCAATTAGAAAGTGATGTTCTTGTACAGTATTTGCATTTATGTCATGTTTTTTTTTTTTTTATTTTATTATTATTTTGGGTGTGGCCATCTGCTTTTACTTTCATTCTGGTCTAATTATAAAAGTAACACGTGCATTTCAACATTAACTAGTTAGTTATCAATGAATGATTATTAATTGCCAATGTACAAATAATTATAAGCACATGGATAGTTATTTATGAATATGGGTTTCATGGGAAGTGTCCTCAACCAAAGTTTTAGCGCAACATGTCAGAACAGAGGCTTCAAATGAAGCTAGTTTGCCTATATTGAGAAAATAATTGTAGTTGATGCCATGGCAGTTAATGCAATTAAAATGATTGTACCTGTATAGATCCTTCAGGATGTTAATTAGGAAATGTCCTTGCTCACATGGTTTGGTGTTAGTTTAGCCACGATTCAGTGTGAGGTCCAAACATTTTTTGAGAGAAGATGACATGTTCGATGTCTAAAGCACTGTTGTAGGCAGGTTAGCTCTGTAATTGACACATTTGAGCAGTGGAGAGGCCATTTCTTTTTTGAGCTTCAGATTGACAGCCATAAGTGGTCACCGGGTGGAAAGATTGAAGTTAAGGGCCTGTATCGGTTGATTGGACCCATTGTGTACTTTTGTCCCTGTGTGTGGGTGATTGATGAAAATTACACAAGCTTCTATTTTTCCGGGAACATTTAAGAGCTGCCATTAGAGTCTGGCTCTGTGTGCTGCCGTGTTTTGTTTTTGTGAGAGTTGACATCTTTCAAATTTGAAGCATTGTATATCTCCAACAAAAAATATTCTGCAGATTAATCAATTTGTTCTTTATTGTACATGCATGAATGTTTAAGTGTGTATACTATTTTACAGATTAATAGAATGAGTTATACATATTCGTGACGTTTTCAGACCTGTAAATCTGTGCTTTATTACGAAATGAGGACTTATGGTGAATTGGTAGTGTTGTATTTTCTCCTTGGCTCAGTTCACTTTCACAAGGCAACGTTTCAAAGCGTACCGAAATGTGTTTATGCTGGTCACATGTGAGTAAACGGGGTTCGGCTCATAGCGGTCATCAATCAAGATGGATAGACAGCAACTCAGTGAGCTTATCGTGGCTTTGCTTTTTGCGGTGGTTATTATAATTTATCAGTTTGAGTGGGAATCAATGTTTCACTGAATGATTCAAGCCCATCTCCTTGAGATGCTCGCTAAACACCTTGTAAACCTCAGTGTTTTTTATGTGCTTTTGAAACCATTAAACCGTGATTTCATGTTGCGAGTCATCAGCTAAACAAACACGCTTCTTACGTAACGCAGTTTCCATCATGCATTGCTATGCGCTTTGGTCCGTTGGGTCGGATGGCTTTCTCACCACAAGCAAACCACTCCAGAGTTTGTTCGCAATTGTTTTGGTGCGGATTCGAGTGTGATTTCCGTGTTCCTATATGTCTAAATGAACCAAGCCAAGGGAGAAAACTCACCAGGTTCCGAAATAAGTGCTCAAAACAAGCCAGGTGTGAAAACGCCCTCAGAGTTGAGTCCTGCAAGTGTTGAAATTACGCCATTCAGATTATGCATGTACTGTAGTTCACACCGCCAAGGTTGCTGATTAAAGGTGTCCAAGATTGGGTTTCTCAGTAGGGTGTAGACCAGTGCTTTTCCAGGGAAAGGCCTCCCAAATTGCATGAACATTTGACCGAGGCCCCCCTTTTGCAAGATGTCTTTAAAACACATTTAAAATACAGACTTCTGAATATATCCCCCTTTTTATTAATAATTACATCTTACATATTTACATTACATTACATTAGGAATTGATTGTGTGTGTGTGTGTGTGTGTGTGTGTGTGTGTGCAGTTGTCTGAGAGTGAGAATGTATTTTTCACACCAAATTGTTGAGACCCCCCCTGGTTCCCCCTGGAGGCCCCCACTTTGAAAACCACTGGTCTAGACCACCATCTGGAAACACAAATGCTTGCCTTATTTATTGCTTTTTTTTCTGCATTTTATATGTTTTCATATACTGCACCAACATTTAATTATGCAAATTAATGTAGCCATGGGATGCTAAATCAAAGTAATGAAATCATAATTTGTGTGTAATGTAATAGGGCGGCTGTGGCTCAGTCGGTAGAGCGGGTTGTCCACTAATCCACTAATCGTAGGGTTGGCGGTTCGAATCCCGGCCCGGGTGATCCCATGCCGAAGTGTCCTTGGGCAAGACACTGAACCCTAAGTTGCCCCCGATGGCAAGCTAGCACCTTGCATGGAAGCTCTGCTACCATTGGTGTGCGAGTGTGCACTTGTAAGTCGCTTTGGATAAAAGCGTCTGCTAAATGAATAAATGTAAATAAATGTAATGTAAACTATTTTATCACACTTTTAATTTGCTATTTTGCTGAAGGAATAAAATAATGTTTTGGTTAATCTTATGCGTTGCCATGTAAGGAAAACATAACCATACTCGAAACTTTAAAGGATAAACTCATCTTCTACGCTTAATTTAAGCTTAAGCCATTCCTTAAGCAAAATGTGCATATGTGAACATTTTAAAATAAATCTTTAAAATTTACATGCAATACATACCTACAGTATATATTGTGAGTGTGTGACTGCAGTCTTTTCTTAGATCAGACTACCAGGCTGTGTGCATCGACAGTGTCCAAAATGCCAATAAAGTCAGCCCTTGCATCCCATCCTCAATGCTCCAGAGAAGCACGACACTAGAGAGAGTCTCTATAGTGCTACATTCATATTGATCAGGCACAATGCAACAGCAGCAGCCCAGTGAGACGCAGCCCTATAGACCTGCATCCCACATAGCCAGGGCTCAATAAATATTGACTAATGAGACCTTGGTTATGAGATTCCTGCACTGCCACATATTGCCACCTTTATTGGCAGGCTTTGGGTGGGAATCGACGTGACAGTGGTGCTCTGTTGTCTGAAAATGAGGAGGATAAACTGTTTAGGAGAAGGAGATCAGAGAGCATGGACCCCCCTGGCCCAAGCTGTAATTGAGTTCACATATTGGCTCAGCCCACGTTTCCTAGACTATATGAAGTGTGCCTAATATTATTGTGACTATATTGTGATAGTAAAACACTTTACAGTATGTGAACTTGGACTAACTTGGACTAGTTACCTAATGTTGTGTTTTGAGATGAAGGATATGAGTAATAAGCCAAGATTTTACGTTTATTAGTGTGGCAAAAATCTGTCTATGTTAATTCGGAATGCTGCCGGTCAACAATTAAACATGTCATTGCTTACAGTGCAAATCAGTTTTGCTGATATTGTCCATATTCTGTTACTCATTCCCAATGATCCATGATATTGCACAGCCCAATAAATCATACACATAATAAAGACCGCCAAGATCCGTCTTTACATTCTAAAGAGAACTTCATTACATATTCACATCCCAAAGGCTCAATGCACCACATTCACACACCAGTGAGAAGCTCAGTGCATGTTCACACACCATTGAGAAACTCAGTGCATGTTCACGCATGAAAGAATAATAATGAGAAATGTGGTACACTCTGAAAGTGGCATTTTGGGAGCACTTAGAGCTGGTTAAAGCCCCAGTCAGGAGCCATCACTGTGCCACTGAAAGCTGACAGAACTCTTTATCTTTAATGTTAGAATCTTCTTTGAGTGCTTTTACTGTTAGACACTAACTTAAAACTATAGCTTAATGTTATGACCTTCTTATACAGTATATATATATATATATATATATATATATGCACTTAGAACACTGCAGCATTACAGAGATAAATAATAAAAAAAAAAAAAAATCGATAGTAGGGAGTACATTTTGCAACTTCATTAAGTATGCCATTTTTGGCCTAAAATAGAGAGATTTATTTTCCCTGCCACAGCATTTCATTGCGGCTAGCGGAACAAAACTAGGCTAGTTGCAACGATCAGGGGGCAGTATGAAAGTGCTGAGTATGTTTAATGGGGCTTTTCCTGGAATCAATGTTGGAGAAGTTTGACACTTTAAGAGCAAAGAACTACTACTATTTATGGGTTAATCCCATAAATTCCCAGTATAACTGGTGGAGACAAGCTATATACATTACAGGGGTGGACACATCAATATCCAAGGTTTCCACAGGTTCAACAATGGGCAAAAAAAAACTCCTGTTAAGAACACACATTAGTAACAAAACACACACAGCTTATAGCCAAAACACTAGCCAAAGATTTTTTTTTTTTTTTCCCCCACCTCTTACTTAAATGTATAAATGCAATGCGCTGCATGATAACATACTTGTTAATTTCCCTGTATTAATCTGTATTAATGCATTTAATACATTAACTAGCCCACCATATGTTATTCCATTGCATTAGTTATCATCACTTTTTTTTTTTTTATCCCAGTGAATCAGGTTTCCACGCAATCAAAAACATTGAATGTTGGAGCTTTTACTTGCTTGGTGCACTATCTAATGCAATTATGATTTATGTACTCCCATCAGTTTCACTGCAATTACTGAATAATACATAGATCTAACACATGCTTAAATGTGAATACTTAAATAATGAGCTGTGGGATATGCAGATGTATAATCATGAACACAGAATCAGGGATCTAAGGTCAGTGTATGGAGGTGCAGTAAGAAGGTACCAGGAAAACCAAAGGCTAGTCTCCGCAATGAGTCTCATAAAATTTGTGAAAGTCATTTTAGGAAGACATCAGATTATATGTAGATCTCTTAATGAGACTATAAACAAAGAAACAATCTCAGGTGATGATAAGAGAATGGTGCTAGGATAGAGCCAGATCATGTATGAACCAATCAGCAACTCCTAGGGTAAAATTATTATTTTTTTTTTTATGTCATCAGTAAGCGCACTAAGCTCAAACCTGGTTCCCATGAGCCCTTCTTTAGTCCAATGAGTTGGCAACTGCATATTTAGAAAGCAGAATCTCTGCTGTTTTACCTTCTGAAAGAGAGCCTAATCAACGGTGCTCTGTGAACCACTAGCCTCAGGTGTCAGTCAGCACAGCTGGTATTCAACACCAATCCCTGAGTCAGCTGGACTTGGCTGTGCACTGGTAAGGAGTCATTTTAACCAGGAGGAAAGTCAAGACTATTAGACTTTTTTTCCTTTTATAAGAATGCTGTCTTCCTGTTCTTACCAGAACACCATGCTGCTTTTAAATCATCTCGTGAAGGTGTGGAAAATGCAGTGTACTAGTGGTATTTCTGGGCACAAATGGAATTCTTTTCTCTCGTAATATAGTAAGGTGTAGCAGATGCTGTTTTCAGACCCCATGCGGTTCATTTGTGACAGCATTATGAAACAAGGCATACTCATTCTCAGAGCTAGGGGGAAATATGTGTATCACTGTGGTGATTATGAAGACAGGCAAGGCACAGTGCCGGAGAGAAGCATTTAAAGCTTGTTTTCATCCTTTCCCGTATTCAGAAAGCAGAACAAAGCTTTTCATTTCATTTCCATACCAAAAAGATCTACTAAAAGTTGATATAACAAAACCAAAGTGAGGCTTTGGGTTGAGATCGTGCACTCCAGCTTGTGAGCTGTAAATCAGTTGAATGTCATCACTATGCTCAGGCCAACCTGTACCTGAATTCAAAATCCATCGAAAATTCTAATGAAGGGGGCAATTACTTTTACATTATATATGAATAAATTCATGAGGAAATCCACCCCGATCCTAAATGTAACTTTGGCAAATGAGCAATATGGGCTCACCTTTTGATTCCCAGGTGATGTAACGTTTATAGTAGTATCCCTGGATTTAAAAAAATGTTGTTTCAGAAATACTGCTGCAGGTGGACGAGCCACGATGTGATTGACTGAGACAGTGTGGACATGAAGATTTAATCATTTTAGTTTGGTTCCATTATACATTATATGCAGCCAAAAGTATGTGGACGTGTGGCTATCATTCATACCCATGGGCATAACCACGCACTCTTTGGGGGGGTCGGGACCCCCCCCCCCCCAATGTTGAGCAAATACCAATCTGTCCCCCCAATATACAGGAGAAAATATTTTCTATATGTTCCGCTATAATTTTCTCTGCCAACGGATCTGTCTTTTCTTCATCTATTCTATTTATTTTATTTATCTATTTATTTATGTCTATTCTTTTTTAATATATTCACCTTTGTTAAGGAAAATCGGTGTGTAACCCCCCCCCCTCCTACCCCCCCAACTGCAGCTCAGTATTTAGGATCCTACACCATGTATCCTACACCATGCTGTGGGAGCTTCTATCACTCAGAAACCACGTGAGTTCAAACATTAACTGTAATCCTAAAACTATGTTCTAAATATGCAAATTTTCAGTATAAAATTTTGGAAGTTTGGCTGCGTGGGGTGGGGGGTGGGGCGGGGTGGTAGGGTTAGCGCTTGGACCCCCCCCAATGTCCATAACATGGTTACGCCCTTGTTCATACCCATATGTGCCCATTCCAAAACCATGGGCATTAACACAGATTTAGTCCCTGCTTTGCTATTATATTAACCTCCAGTCTTCTGGGGAGACCTGCACTAGATTTAGGAGCGTCGCGGTGGGGATTTGTGCTCATTCAGCCATAAGAGCATTAGTGAGGTCAGGCACTGATTTCAAGTGAGGAGGCCTGGGGTGCAGTTGGTGTTCCAGTTCATCCCAAAGGTGTTCAGTGGGGATGAGGTCAGTGCTCAGGCCACACAAGTTCTTCCACATCAACCCTGGCAAACCATGTCTTCAGAGACCTCTCTTTGTGCTGTCATGCTGAAGGTCATGCAGGTTGGAGTTCTACTGAATGAAAATCATAAAGCTACAGCATACAAAGGCATTCTAGATAATTATGTGCTTCCAACTGTGTGGCAACAGTTTGGGAAAGGCTCGTGTATGGGTGTGATGGTCAAGTGTCTGCATTTTTGGAAATAAAATATAGATGTGGTGGATGTGGTGTTTTCATGAAGTGGGTCTGAAATGAAGCTGCTCAGTCCAACTGTTAAGTATTCTTGAGTAATGCTCTCCAAGCAAGTTTGGCAAACTTAATGCATAATAACAATAATAATATACAACAGTGTGGCCAAGATCAGTGAGTACTGTTGCCACCTTTGGTGTTCCTGGTTAAATCCTGAGCTTCAGTTAATGTCTGTGTCGTGTTTCGTGCTCTGGTTTCCTCCTATCTCCTAAGACATGCCAGAAGTTGGATTGGCTAAACTGTTCATAGGTCTGAATGTGTGTGTTTATTACACTGCAATGAACTGATAACTCATATATGGTTTAGTCCCCATGGCCAATGTTCCCTAGATAGACTCTGGATTCAACAAGTCCCTGTGAGTATAAAACATTTACCCAAGAATGGATGAAAGATATAGCTTTATTGCCTGTTGCCTATAAACGCTCTGATTTGTCACTGAAAATTAAAATTCAGAAACACAGCAAGGTAAGATCACACGTGACCTTTTTTTATTTAGGCTTGTGTCTGTGTCGTGGTCGTCAGTCATCTCATAAAACCTTTCAACAGAAATAACTTGGAGGCTTTCCAGCTTGCTTGCCAATTTCCGCATTGCTCTGCTCTCATGCACATACACACACAATTGGCTCCTTGCTCAGGGGCACTCAGGTTTGACGTTAATCATTACACCTGTAGCTCATCCCCCAAACCCCACTGTAGACTCCGACAAAACACATCTCCACCTGTTGCAGTGACACGTATTTGGTGTAGGTGTGTGTAAATGCATTTCTGAGATTCATCCTGAGAGCCCCAAATTGATGCAGTATTTCTGGGACTTTAGCGTCCTCTAAACTAAAGAGGAGGGGGACTGTCTGGCTTTGTATCAGCACTCAGTTCAACAAGCCTGCATCTCTGATGGTATGGAAGTGCATCAGTGCCTATGGAATGGGCAGCCTGCACATCTGGAAAGGCATCATCAATGCTGAACGGTATATACAGGTTTTAGAGCAACATACAGTATGCTTCCATCCAGATTCCATCTCATCTTTACTTCTGAGAGACTCCGCCTGTCTAAGATACTCTCTTTATACCCAATCATCTTACTTACCTGTTGCCAATCAACCTAATTAGTTGCAAAATGTTCCTCCAGCTGTTTTTATTTTTACTAACACTTACTTTCCCAGCCTTTGTTGCTCCCGTCCCAACTTTTGCGGCCATCAAATTCAAAATGACCTTGTTTTATTTCTTAAAATGCTACAGTTACTCAGTTTTAACATTTGATCTGTTTTCCATGTTCTATTGTGAATACCATATGGGTTTAGGAGATTTGCAAATCATTGCGTTCTGTTGGGTTTATATAATAATCATCGAACGACTCTTAATAACATCGTTGTACATAACTGGTATATATAGGCTTAAGTATTGCTTTGGCAACTTTTAAACCCTGAACGTTAGAATACATTTCAAGCACCGTTTTCGACCCAGTGGGATTTTTATCCCATGAATGCAAATTCCAACGGTCTAATCTATTCTTTTCTGTTTTTTGTTTGTTGGCTTTGCTTCCACATTGTTCTGAAGTTGTGCTTAAAAATCCTCTCTCTTGCACCTGCTCTGTCTATTACAGACAATATCCTTTCATAAATAAGGCTCCAGAGAGAGCCATTAATTATTCGGAGAAAGTCATTACATCTCTTCCGCAGTCTGAATAATGAAGCTCGGTGGAAACTCGCTCACACTCGCTATTAATATATTCATTACTGAGGCACAGCCCTGGCCTGCCCTCATCCCAGCCAAGGATCCAGGCACCTAATCATCCCTCTCCAGATGCAGTACTGTCACCAGCCTTTCTTCATTACCACGCTGCCTCTGATGCCGTCACCAAGCCAAGCATTCTTAATTGGCGTGGCCTTTTATGGTTGCTTTATTGTCAGAGTTATACGTGATGCAGCATGGGGATTAACTGGAGAGAAGAAGTAAGGAAACAGATGTGGAGAGTATCATAGTGTCTGTTTTTTGTTTATAATAGATCAGTAAAAGATGCTAGAATTCTTGAAATCAAGATAAGTTTGATAGCATAGCTGTATAGAGAAAGAATTAATTAAAATTGCAATCCCATGGCAGGGCTATTTCTGATGTGTACTGCTGTTGAATTGTAGAAGGCATCTTTGCAGTATACAACATTGCCCAAGGACTCATAAAACATCTCATAAAGTGTCAATTCTTCTTCGCAGACATATATATTTTTTTCCTTTTCCACCAGAATTTCTTTGACAGCTCATGAATTGAGTGTGTCCTGTCAGGCACTTTCGCCACAGACAAATGTGTGCGTGTAGAACGGATGCATACACAATGCACCTTTCTAAATAGTTTAGTGCTGGCTGAAGAAATGAGCTGTCTGTGAGACACAATAGAAAAACTTGCATGAAGGGAAACGTGTGTTATTGTTGGGTTGCTGGAGCAGACAGGGCTCTGATAGGAACTTGAGAAGACCTGAATAAGCTGTGTGAAGGAAACACGGGAGGTGGAGGATAGAGGTGTCTGACACACAAACGAGTTTCTCGTCCATGCTGAAAGTGTAAGCAGCACTGCCCCTGGCTCTGTCATGAATACTACTGGACTGCAATATGACAAAAAA
>JAFFST010049285.1:130655-143229 GCA_022414735.1 Noturus placidus
TGACAAACATGCAAAGGAACAGGAAATGAGGAAGGGGGCAAACACTTTTTCACACCACTGTATTAATGCTTAGAGGAGAACAAACACAATTTCAAGCATTCTCGTACCCTGCTAGGCCCCATACTTAACAAATAAAGTAAAACAATACACTGTACTACAACAGATTCTGTAATAATAATAAAAAAAGAAGCATATCTAATCATATGACCTTTTCTTGTAAAGTCTTCACTTTCTTTTGCTTCTTGGGAGCACTTTCAGAAGCACTAGAAGCATTACAATTTGGACCCATGATTACAGTCGATATTTTATTGCACTTTGAAGATGCAAAAAGTTGAGAGATACTCCGCACATTGAAAGATAAAACATGTGAGTGAGGCTGGTTAGTACTGAGACAAAGAGCATGGCGTCCCCAAACTGCACACAGTGAACAGTACACAGTTCTTTAGTGAGACATTTTACAAAATGTACCTTTTTATTGTAAATTTGTGTATATATCTATAGTAGTAAATGATACATAGATTAATAATACATATATTTTATTCATTTTTTTACTTGGCATCCCATTTAATTATTGATAGACAATTCACAAATAATCAAATCTGCGAATGTGAAGCCCAGGAATGTGAGGGGCTGACTATAGTTTCATTATATTAGCAAATAATCCAGGCTCAGTAGGGGTCAGGGAAATAATCCTTTTTTTTTTTTTTTTTTTTTCCGATGCATCGTGATACTTTCTGCATTGATACAAGAAGCGTCAGAGTTTATTATTAAAAACACAATTCTCAACAGACTTTTTAAAATGTATTTATTTATTTGTTTTATTCAGCCATTTTCGGAAGCTGTCTTGCATCATAAACATCAAGCGAGTCATGGATGTCCATTGCCTCAGATAAAATGGGAGTTAAATCACCTGCTTGTTTTTATTAACGCGGAAAAGAATAAACTACTGTATGTATAGAAAATACGACTGGGAATGCATTGAGAATCTTTTTATAATCGAATCACAATCCCCTGAATCATAATCCAATACAACTGGGAGGCAAGCACTGATCCTCACCCTAATGCTCAGCCACATCTTCAGAAAGGGAAATTAAATAAGGAATAAAACACGATGGTGTGCTGTTGTCAGAAAAGAAACATGTGATGGCATGGTGTGATGTGCCATGATGTGGTGCAGAGTTACTACTATCTGAAGAAATTCGCATAAGTGCGAATATATTTGAATTGGCATAAGTGTAAAAGTACAGCGAATATCGTATATGAAACCAAGTTCGCTACAGAAATATTAAGGAAGATTATAATCTTTAACAATCTTCTCATTATTAAAACCTAGTTATGGTATAATTTTTGCCTTCAACTTGCTTATTCTGTTCTATTCAAATTAATCAATTTGCTTTGAGTTTACGTTGTATTTTCCACTTTTGCATAGAATTCATACCCAGACATTGCATTTTATTTTGCTCATTTATTTGTTATTATACACACACATGGTGGCTAGCTAAACTGTCAGTGCTCAGTGTCTGTATTTCTCATTTGCCTAGCAACTGTGCTATTACGACTTACGACTGAACATGATTTTTATTCATTTAGCAGACGCTTTTATCCAAAGCGACTTAAAAATGAGAGCACACTCACACTCCAATGGTAGCAGAGCTGCATACAAGGTGCTAGCTTGCCATCGGGGGCAACTTAGGGTTCAGTGTCTTGCCCAAGGACACTTCGGCATGGGATCACCCGGGCCGGGATTCGAACCACCAACCCTACGATTAGTGGATTAGTGGATAACCCGCTCTACCAACTGAGCCACAGCTTCCCGTTGTGTGTTTGCCTTCCCAGGACTTCCATATACACGAATAGAATATGTCCATTCTCCTATTGATCCACAGTGCATGCCGCTAGTCTGTTCCAGGGGGTTGCCCAAAAAGAAAATCCGTTCAGGTTTTGATTTCCATCTTGGAAATGGAGTATGATAAAAAAAATTCCCAACCGTTTACATGCCAAAGTCATGGTTTTGAGTATACATCATCGAGATAGTTTACTACTGTGCATGAAGGCAGTGCAAGCGTAAGTGTTCGCCAAATATTAGTGTTGTGCTTGTGTGATCTGTCTGTCCAGCCCTGTGATTCCCAGCTGCAGAGAGAGCTGTAGAGTGTCAGCCAATCAATTATTAATGCTTTGCGGATGTGTTATACGGAGAACTGATCTAAGCGTAACGTTAAGCGTAATTTTTTTCTGAATGCTGCTACACGTTTGTGGTGTGTTCCTCATTTCTGACTGTCTTTCCTTCAGGAGATGACATGGATGAGAGCGGCAGATAGATTTGAGTGGAAAGTCCACAAAGTCCAGATGAGGACAAGAAGCCTTTGAAATGTCACAGGCGAGCTCTACAGTTCAAGTTTGAAAGATATACAGAGAAAAAGTAAGGTACCGGAGGAGACTAGAAAAGAGGAACGTGCTAGAACCCCACCCAATAGAATGAGAGAACATGGTGTAGGTTTGCAAGCAAGGTAGAGGTGTCGTGTAGAATGTATCTGTGTTTGGAGCAGGTGAGTAGACATGCTGTATTTGTCCCCATTTGTCAGTCTTTTAATAAAGCTGTGTGTGCTTTCATAGCCCAGACCCAGCTTAATGAGCAGTAAATGACGAAGCACAGCTGGTTTATATTTAGTGACACACAATGAAGGTCCATAAAGGAAAAGCTTACTGATCTGTAAATGACTACTAAACAGTGAAAGATTGCCTCCTAAGTGCAGTGTGCGCTAAATCTTCCATTGATGCGGTACAGCATCAGCTGCCATAAGCCACGTTTCCATCCAAGTTGAGAATTAAACTTTGGAAAAATGAAAAATTTGAATATCGCTTAAAACATTTGCAAATAAAGCACCGTTTCCATCTTATGTGTTCTATACCAGTGGTTCTCAAACTTTTCCAGGGCGACGCCCCCAAATGGTATTAACATTTGACCGAGGCCGCCATTTTGCAAGATGTCTTTAAAACACATTAAAAATACAGACTTCTGAATATATCCCCCTTTTTATTAATAATTACATCTTACATATTTACATTACATTACATTAGGAATTTATGTGTGTGTGTGTGTGTGTGTGTGTGGTTGTCTGAGAGTGAGAATTTATTTTTCACACCAGATTGTTGAGGCCCCCCTGGCGCCCCCTGGGGCCCCCACTTTCAAAACCACTGATCTAGACAACAAAATTGTTACTTCGAAGGAAACTGGAACATCTTGCTCTTTTTACCGTTTTTATTTTTCGGAGCCATTTATCCAATCATATGATTTGTCGAGGCAAAGTCACATGATTTTTTTGATATGCATTGAGGAATATATTCTTTAATTGTCTTTCCAGCATAGTTTATGCACATGTGTTTTTTATCAAATAAAAAATATATACATCTCGATTGAGTGCATACGTTTTTTTTTATGCAGGTTGTGGAGATTTTATTCGCATCTAGTCGATGGAAAAATTCTGTAGCTATAGACAGACACCAACTCTTCCTTCTTTTACATGGTGCCAATTCTTTTCCTAATTTATGCATTTGTTTTGAATGACTGTCTTTCACAAACATTTTGCTAAATTTGTGCGTTTAATTGGAATAAATAAGTGATTTAAAGGGGTCATATGATGATTTTAAATGTTCATTAGGATGTTTATTGGGTGTAGCAGAATAGGTGAACATGCTTTTATGTTCAAAAAACACAGTGTTTTTCACATACTGTACATTATTGCGGTGTCTGAAACTTATACAATTATAGTAACTAAAAAAAGAAATTCTATGACTTAAAGCCCATAAATTGAAGTTTGCATATACTTGTATCTCAGCAGCTCTTGTAGGATACAAGCTTACTGGATTTTCAGGAATACAGCAACGCTGTGTAAATGCTCCTGTGAATGATTTATGAATAAATTCATTCGCATCCAGCTCGATAAATGAGGCCCAATGAGACAGTAGAGGCCTTCAACAACAGCCTTGATCGAAAATATTGTATATTTTCTCTCTCTCTCTCTCTCTCTCTCTCTCTCTCTCTCTCTCTCTCTCTCTCTCTCTCTCTCTCTGTCTGTCTGTCATACACTTTCTCTGCCTTTTTTTATGTTGGCTAGTTACTGCCTGTGAACGATTAACCTCTATCAACTGCTATAAAAGCGGGTAATTAACTGAGTAATTTATGATTGCAAATGAAGGAGAAGGAAGCATGGAACAGACTGACTGTATGCAGTAAAAGTATAGAGAGAAAGTAATGGAACATGTAAAGCAGTAATGCACCGAAGTGATACCCTTTTGCACGATGTGTTCTTCCATTTATGATTTTTTTCTCTCTAGAGCCCATCATTATCTCCCTCTCACTCTATCTTTTAACTATCAGTCCCTCGCACTATTGCTCTCAGTGGTGCTCTCCTTCTCTACCTCTCTCTTGCTCTCTTCACAGTTCATCAGCAGCCTTGAATAATTCACCATGCAGCAGACATGGTATGCACCTCTGCTGAAAGATTCATAGTCCTCACTGCCGGCTCCCAGGCTGCCATGAAATATTGAGGGCTATTTGTACTTCATCCAGGGAGGCAAAACGCAATTAAAGGCAAAAGAAATAAATAAGAGTAATGAGCGTGTTCTGTACTAGTGAAAGATGACAGTTCAGGTTGAGTCTGGAGCACTAAATATAGTCGCCATGCGCTGTTATCCCAATTAAGTAACGTAGTCAAACATGTAATTTACCTTGCCACAACCTGTGATTTCCCCCTCAGCCTAAAATTGAGTCTAAACGGCATTGTCCTGATGGCTGACTGGGACATAAGCAGTGTTTGATCCCTGGACTGTAGGTCCATTTCTTTCGGCCTCTCTTTATCCACAGGCTCTAATAGCCTTGGAGAGAGGCTGCAGCTCCGGGCCAAATACATGTGTGAGGAAAATTGAGAAATAATAGAAAAGAACACTTGAATAGAGAGGAAGAAAAAAAGAGGCGAGAGCCTGAATGTGTGTCTGACAGAAGTGAGAAGCCAGAGAAAGGGATGTGGGAGTGTTGTATCAAAGAGCGTATCAAATGACATCCTTATATTTGTATTATTTTAGATGGATTTGAGTATGCATAACTGAGAAATACAAATTCGGCGGCTGTGGCTCAGTCGGTAGAGCGGGTTGTCCACTAATCCACTAATCGTAGGGTTGGTGGTTCGATTCCCGGCCCGGGTGATCCCATGCCGAAGTGTCCTTGGGCAAGACACTGAACCCTAAGTTGCCCCCGATGGCAAGCTAGCACCTTGCATGCAGCTCTGCTACCATTGGTGTGTGAGTGTGTCTCATTTGTAAGTCGCTTTGGATAAAAGCGTCTGCTAAATGAATAAATGTAAATTCGTACACTTAAAAAAAACTGGGGCGGGGCTTGTGCACAATAACAGAACAATCATTGATACCATTATCTAGTCTGTAACTGGAACTGTTTTAAGCTGAACTGAGCACAGGACCTATTGCAGTATTATTTATATGAAAAGCATTTTAACACCATTTTCCTAAAATACAACACAACAAGGAGTCTACTTCCATGCTAGTACACGCATCGTTTGCTAATATAATGCCAGTGTGTTGCTAATTCCGCTGGGTGTAGGCCAGTTATTTTCCATTGGCACTCAGTTGCTATTTTCTTGGTCAGAAATGAAAGCATCTGCTCAGATATCGATAGACTGACACATCATGGAGTGTTGCATTTCAAATCATTCAGCAGGATTTTGCAAACCCTCTTCAGTCCTAAATTGCACTTGTGTTCCCTCTTGGCACAAATGAAATGCCATGACAATATTTTGCTTTCCAGCCTTAAATGCCTTGTCCCATTTCTTACAACCTGGTTTTGTGGGTGCAGACTATTTATGCTACTCCACTTCATGATAAATAGGATACTTCAAGAAATAAATAAATACAGTACGAATTATTTGATCCATAACAAATAAGAATGACAGTTGAGGTTTCTGAATTCAAAACTTTATGAATATATGTCATGCTTTAGATGCCTTTTTTTCATGTATGTTTTTGAACTGGCCTTGAAATCATTTTTCTTAAAAAAACTCATTTGAGGATTTTGGAATGATGGCTGTATCTAAAAGTCTCTGTGCTTGTGGCACTAAACCTGAAAGATATATTTATAAATTATTTAAGTGACAGAAGACACTAATTAGTTAAATAGGAAATCTCTAGGCAAACTCTAATTGTATTTTATTATGAGACTGTCAGTGTATTTTATTTTGAGACACACTTGGTTCTTTAAAGAAATGAATGTTGATTTGATTGGATATTGGAACAGCATGCACAGCCACACTATTTTTCACGCCATGTTTTGTGCCGTTGGTATAGCACTCCCTATAGGTTTTCGTGCGGGGTTTTTTTTTTTTGTGATTGTTGCAGCCAAAAATGCTCGATTGTGCGTCGGCTTTTTTCAAAATTTGCGATGCAGCTTGCAGAGTTTTTTATCTTTTCTTCGCTTTTTCTTTGTTGCGGATAACTAGTTGAATTGGTGAAATTGCAACTGCATGGAATAGTTTTGCACGGTCGTTAACAGTGATGTTTGTTGGTAAATGAGACCTTTTAGCTGTACTGAATTGAATTGCAGAGGGCTGAATGTGCATTGTGATGTGTCGTGACGTGTTCCCAAAAGAACGCATGTCACACACCTCTTCATCTCCCTCCACTGGCTTCCTGTTGTCGCCCGAATCAAATTCAAGTCCTTGATGCTAACGTACAAGACCTTGTCTGGAATAGCACCCGCCTACTTCAACACTCTCCTTGAGGCTTGCGTTCCATCATGCAATCTGTGATCGGTTAACGACCGACGCTTAGTAGTGATTACTCAGCGTGGCTCAAGGTCCCTTTAGAGAACCTTCACACTAACCGTCCCTCAGTGGTGGAATGAACTTCCAACCTCAATCCGAGACCAAAGAATCTTCAAAAAACCTCTTCTATGAACACCTAACTAACCCCTTAAACGCCAACCCTAACATTATTAAACAAAATTATAAGCATATAATTAACATTATTTAACAACGGGCGGCTGTGGCTCAGTCAGTAGAGCGGGTTGTCCACTAATCCACTAATCGTAGGGTTGGTGGTTCGAATCCCGGCCCGGGTGATCCTATGCCGAAGTGTCCTTGGGCAAGACACTGAACCCTAAGTTGCCCCCGATGGCAAGCTAGCATCTTGCATGCAGCTCTGCTTCCATTGGTGTGTGAGTGTGTCTCATTTGTAAGTCGCTTTGGATAAAAGCATCTGCTAAGTGAATAAATGTAAATGTAAATGTAACATTAAATTAACGAAACCTTAATCCGGCTCTTACACCTCGACTCTGCGCACTTTGCTTCTCTAGAACTCAATTATAAATCTTGTATAGTAGCACTACTCGTATTGTTCTCCTCTTGATATATATCACTTTGCTTGTATTTTCTCATTTGTAAGTCGCCTCGGATAAAAGCATCCGCTAAATAAATAAGTAAATAATTGTAAACGTGATGACGCTACATGATGCGTCTTGTCCCAAATCTGTGGAAAATCTGCTGTCATTCCTGCGAATATTACAGAGTTTGCTTGATTTTGTGTTTTATTTCTGCGATCGCAAAATCATGAAATCATGGAGGGATTGGTGTATATATACATTAACACTACTATCATATACCTTATTTGTATTACAGAAAGAAGGTCTCATGCAGAACTACATAAAAGTATTCTAGTATGTGGTTGGAGATGCAGCTTGTTTGTATGTGTGGGGGTGTGAGAGAGAAACAGCATTAGAACGGTGTTTCCTGCAGCATATTTGAGACTTCTCACCTTTCCTTAGCTCCAAGGCTCACAGGTCTTCCCTGAACTTTTCCCATTCATCCTGCTGAAATACTCAGCTTCACTCTGCTTAGTCACCGTTCTCAGGTACAGTATCTGTCAGCTGCAGTATATTAATGTAGCACTGCAGAGGAAGGTGCCGTATGAGTTTCAGAGCCCCACCTGTTTTAAACAGGTACATTATGTAGATTTATTGCTGGTCAGTGAATTGATTTCCAACATCACGCTGGCTGACTCAGCTTTAGATCAGATTCGAGACCAAGTCTAAGTAAATCAATGCCTGTTTTATTTGGTGTGCACATTAATATTGCCTGTGATAATCCAATTAAAAACAGGAGGATATATTGTTTCTCCAACAGGCATTTTGCTGGATCTAGTTGTCAGATTTGCTTATTATTTGTCTCCGTAAAACTCTGCAAGAGCCAGTCAGACATCAATCAGCTCTCAGCAGGCTTAGAAAACATCAAGGAAATATCAGAACGCTGTTCGTTTGAAAGGAAAAAAAAAAGCATTCTCAGAGCTACATAAAAAAGCAGTTTGAGGATTTGGGAATTGGGGGCTAGCGCAGTGAGTATTTTCAACTTTTGATAAATATAAAATAAGCTGGCAAAAGATCAGAGCTGGAAAAGAAAGCAACAGGCGACCACACTTCAGATAAAAAGTACTCCAAGCCATCACATGGCATAATGCACCCACTGACTGCTACATTACAATCAGCCGAGGAGACATGGCGAGGACAAAGTGGTAAATCAAGCCAGTGGAATTTACAGGACGAGCTAACGACAACAAAATATCCCTGACTTCACTTTTAATGTCAGGTCTCAACCTGTGATTGCACATTAGCTTGACTGATTGCCGCAACCTGACAATTGTAATTATCCCGATATCTTCAGTGAGGCACAAGAATCCTTGCAGGCAGTGAGCAGACTCCATCTCAATTAGTCTTCTCCCTTTGATCGTCCCCCTATTCATTTGTCCCTTCATTCCAAAAAAAAAAAAAAAAAAAAACACTTCAGTGGCTCTGTGAAGGACAGGGTATACGAGCGGCGCACGCTGCAGGACTCGAAGCAGTGTTGAACCCTTCGAAATGGTGGCACTCATCTCCCGAGGCCCTGTTGTTGTTTGAAGTCGAGATCTCAGCATGTATTCAAAAGGCATATCAGAACAGGAGGTTTCTTCCAGGATTCGGTGTTTTGTTTTATTTACAGAGGTCTGTTTGTGTGCAGTGAAAAGAAATCGATGCAGCCTAAATGCATGGCTATACTGAAATGGGTTGTGAATGTAGTAGGGATGAAAAGCAGTAGGGATAAAAGTGCATAACTCGTAGAGGATCGTACAAATTCAGCAAGTCAACACCAGGTGTCAGTCATTAAGAGACAACAGTTATGTATTATTGTTATTTGAATAATTATTATTATTATTATTATTATTTTTTTTTTTTGAATAATGAAAAGGAAATGATATGCAATCGGGATATTTAGATGCAGTTCAGATAAATACAAAAACAGTATTCTTACACTAAATAGCTTATGTCAGTAGTAGCTGGTCATGTGATTGCCTAAAGAAATTCTACTACCCATCAGTAAATCTGTGTTAGTATTATGGATCCACCATTAAGATTGAGCATTATAGCACAAGGTCTCATGAGGCATAAGTGTTATGCATTCACTCGTTGAAAGACAGACAAACTTTATTCATGGATGTTATTTTTCAAGTCAAGTATTTCAAGCCTATAATCATGACATGTCTGTTCTGAATAGCAAGCACAATAAACAGAGAAGCAGAAACAGAATGTAAGATGTTGATTAGAGATAAAATCCTGTTTTGAACAGCTGTTCTAATGCATTTTCCTGCCTCAAGTGGCTCTGGTTCATAGACTGTATAAGTAAAGTATGCAGCCATTGCTCTGGCTGTAAACTATTTTCAAAATGTGCATTATTAAGTGGACATGCTATGCAAATGCAACTTCAAATGAAATGTTCCATATGACAAGAAACTACACGGTGAAGCAACCTACTGACTAACCAGATCTGTCAGATAGTATTGAAAACATTTTTATGTAAATACAGCAATTAGCAGATGACCTTATACAAAATAACTTACAGAACTGCTTTTTTTATCCTCATGCTAATACAATTAGGTCGGAGTACATGGTATTTGCTTCTTTCTTAGGGGATTTATTTCTGTATTTGTTGCTGAGTTAAGTGCTTGGAAAAGAGCTTGGAAAAGAGAGCCTGTAACTCAGTTTTACAGACTGTCTTGTATTTTTATGGATGATTGTTGAGTGAGTTGTGGTAGTGGGAGCATAGTACAGTGTCGGGTTTGATAAGTGCCTTCAGATGAGTGAGGGCTGGCCCATGTTTTGGGTTTGTAGACAAGCATTTTAAATCTCGTGAGAACCCAGCAATGGGGCAGTGTGAGAGAACTTTGAAAACATGAAGATTGAAAACAAGTTGTGCAGCTGAATTCTCGATCCTTTTCAGAGGTCTGATGGTACACATGGAAGACATGTCAGGAGCAAGTTGCAGTGGTCCAGTATTTGAGGTGAAAATGTACTGAACCAGCACCTTAGTGAACTCTGTGAAGAAAAATGGTAAGATCCTCCTAAGCCTCCAGTATGAACCGCACCGAGGTTGTGTGCATTGTCAGATGGTGTGATTTTCGAGAGCTCTCCAGAGAGATCACAAGACCATGGGGATGCACCTCAAGGGATTTACAGCAGATCAGTGTTGCTGGGATTTCGTTTCAGGTGATGAGCTGCCATCCATGATGAGAAGTTCACCAGATATTCTGAGATAAGACCTGAAACTGGGGTTGAAAGCAGAGGATGACTTGAGTGTCATCAGCATATATTACAGTATGTGTAATTTAGGTTCAGTATCGAAGACAAAAATATGTTCTGGAGCTTCTGTGGATCAGATTCAGGTGTTTCCAGGTTTTCCTTATAAAAGGAATTCTTGGCAGTAGTTACATCAGAGGTGAACGTCAATAGAAACGAGAGGTATGACAGGAGAAGAGCAGCAAGTTGTGACTTCCCCCACTTTCTCTTGGCTGCCATTAATTCTCTGCAATTGCTGCAGAGTACACCCAACAGCCAAGGAACGGGACAAGAAGATTTTCTTGCTCTGAAAAATGGCAGGGCAGAGAAGGTAAGTGGAAGAAAGGGAAAAGAGAACTGTATTGGTGATTGATTCAAGTGGAAAGAGAAAAGGAGTCATGATATGGTAGGATGCTAGTAGAAACCTTTATTTGTCACATATACATTACAGTGAAATTCTTTCCATGTCCCAGCTTATTAGGTGTTGATACAATAACCCTGGAGCAAAGAGCCAAACAATGGCAGCCTGGTGGTGCTGCTGCTTGAACCTTCAACCTGATCAGTAACTGAGAGACTTAACTGTTGCACCACCACTGGCCTAGAGCAAGGAGAGATGGTTTGGTGGGTACAGCAAGAAGGTAAGGTATATGAGGCAGGGATATTGACTGGCAGGGAGAGTAAAAGAAAAGTGAAGCAGCATTAAGTTAATATTTAGAGTTAGGAGGGTAAACTGATGGTCAGATAGAGATCATTTCTTCCCTTGTGTGTCAGAGGTCAGGTCAATAGAGAAGGATAAAGCAGGAGTGGGCAGAAACAAAGACTCAAGAAGATAACCAGCTCTTCTATGAAGCATCCTAGGGGGCAGATGATAAATACTAATACAAATAAGAAGACTAATGCAAGAGGTAATAAGAACCATGAGGACATAAGACAGTGCAAGATGTGTGAAGCACCATTTCCTCCATTTTCATACCACCCTTGCCAGTTTCTCATGGAGTGTGACAGAAAATATGTGCAGAGGAACAAGCGGCCATGGTCACTGAATTGTCTGGAGTGCTCCAGGCCTCAGTGAGTGCCAAGAGGTGGAAAGAGCGATAGGGAAGCTAAAGCTGAGATGAAGATGTTTTTTTAGATGGCAGGCTGGCAGTTCCAAAGCTCACCTGCCAACACTATTTGGCACTGAGAGAGCCAGTATAGAATAGTTGAGGTTGCTGGTAGTACAGCCTTGGCATTGTGTAGGATATCTATTGTATCCGTGAGGTTGAAGTAAGGCACATGTAACAGTAAAAAAACAGTAACAAAGTGAATGAGTAGGGTAATCCATAGCCAACTGCCACATAGACATGAGGAGAAGTGTGATGGTGATACTTATTCAGGAAGCCCAGTCTGTACTAAAGCAACAATACTGTGGTTTGAGCATCTTTAAGATGTAATGGCTAACTTGAATATGCTAACTAATAGTAGATACACTATCAATATATATGAGTAAATCCTCCCAACAGTTCACAGCTTTAGTAAAACGAAATAAAGCACTTTATCAGCAGAAATGATGGAGCTCTCATCTACTCCAATTACAGATTGCTGGGACTACAGTAGCTTCTAAGGCCAAACAGACTTCCTATTAAACCATAATGAACTTTCCTTTACTTTTACACTATCCGTTGTTACCCAGATGAGGATGAGTTACCTTCTGAGTCTGGTTCCACTCAAAGTTTTTCCTCGCCACCGTCGCCACATGCCTCTGTAAAGCTGCTTTGAGACAATGTCCATTGTAAAAAGCGCTGAATGTTTTGTGAAAACAACTACTATGACATTCACAGTAATATTAATCATAATTTAGAGGGTTTTTTTTATGGCTGTGGCTCAGTCGGTAGAGCGGGTTGTCCACTAATCCACTAATCGTAGGGTTGGTGGTTCGAATCCCGGCCC
>JAFFST010049285.1:150307-160349 GCA_022414735.1 Noturus placidus
TATATAGACAGTACACATATATATTCATCAGAGCTACACAGGTTACCACTTGATTCTACTTCCACTCCTCCATGATGACATCACAGTGACTGGTGGATGTTAGAGACCTTGTGCTCCTCCACCTTCCGTTTGAGGATGTCCCACAGATGCTCAATAGGGTTTAAGTCTGGAGACATGCTTGGCCAGTCCATCATCTTCACCCTCAGCTTCTTTAGCAAGCTGTGGTTGTCTTGGAGGTGTGTTTGGGGTCGTTATCATGCTGGAATACTGCATAATGATCATGCTCTGCTTCAGTATGTCACAGTACATGATGGCATTCATGGTTCATTTCAACAAATAAAGATAGCTCCACAGTGAGTGCTTTATTATTTAAAATTTGACTGACAGGTTGATTCAAATGTTATATTTTAGAAATATAATTTATAAACCTGCCATTTTAACGCTTGTGAACCAAAAATTATTTCAGACTGCCAATGCCTTATGGCAGGGGCAAAGTCCAAAAGGGTATCTTAAAAGCAGTGATCAAATAAGGCACAATTCTCCATCTGACACTGGCAGGGTAGGAAGGTCATGCCATCCTCGCTTTGTTGTGATTTAACAGCTTTACAAGCTGATTGCCACCTCAACTGGCAGACGCTATCTCAGCGCGCTCAGAAAGGTGAAAATTGTGCAAGAAATACATTGAAGGGGTTGGCGAGGCTATGTTAATGAATGTGCGGGCACAGCTCTTTATATTCCCAAATGTCTGCCTTTTTAAGCTCTTCTCTAGTATGGCCCTATTCATTAAAGTCACACACACTTCGACATGTATGCCTACTCTGCCAATACTGCAGAGCTTTATATTTAAAATACACCATCTCCCTTGTGCTGCTATATGCTAGAGCACCAAATGCATGCCTTCCTGTCACTGTTTTAGCATTTACTCAGAGCTTGGCTATGGCTGGAATATTCTGTATATCCACTTGTCAGTTGAGGTTAAAGCTGCCTGTCAAGCATTTGTTGTAGTCATTGGAGAAAACGTAGTTGTGAAAGGCAAAGTGTTGCACATAGAAAGATGAAATGGTACGTAAGGGATTGCAGTGTTCTGTAGAGCAGAGAGGAGAGACAGTGCAATTCGATTATCCTGTCACTGTAGAGTCTTATTGATAATGTATATCACCACTGATCCTGAGAAACACAAGATCCTTATCCCCACTCATGTTGACGTGGGCATCAGGACCTATTCTCTGATCTGGTTTTCATCATATCTACAAGACCATGTAGTATGTAGTGGTTCTATTTTATCATTTCACAGCCTCACTACAGGAGTTCCAGAGGGTTGGGGTCTTAGCCCAGTCTTGTTTTCCGAATATACACATACAACGCGCTCACTCATGTGTTCATGTAGATTATTTTACCGCTGCTATGCTGATGACACTTTGCTGCTGCTACTGCTATGCTGATGGCGCTATACTGCTGCTATGCTGATGACACTTTACTTCTCTTTTCCTCCACCTATGTCCCAAGTCTCACAGAAGATACACAGAAGATCTCAGACTGCCTTCCTGCGTGGAAATCCATCATCTGGAACTGAATCTATGCTTGACCAGGTTTTCATCATATTTACAGCTGTCAATCTAACCCTGTAGCATGTTATGTTTAATCACCTAACAATCTACTACATGACTTCTCTAGGGTTAAATTCTTGGTCCCCTCTTGTTTCTCTTAGATATTACTTGGCTCAATGATCAGATCATATCAGATTCCTTTTTTTTCACTAATTACACACCATGGTTTTCTTTTCCCTTGAAGATTTTGAGCTGCCTATCTCGTCTTGGACGGATATCTCAACAAAAAATCTCAACAAAACAAACCTCTTAATTGCCTTCCAAACCTTGCTGTGAATTTAGATGATGTGCTTCTTAGATCAGATCAGCCCCCAGATCTGTTAGATTACTTTTCCACATCATCATTAGAAAATAAAGTTTCCTAACTACAGAAATTGATGAAATTCTCATACCAGATAATATATCAGTGCTGATCTTCTCCTAGGCAACAGGAGTTTACTCTGGGTTCTCTGGTTTCCTCCCACGTGCCACTAAGTGGATTGGCAACTCTAACTGGCCCCTAGGAGAGAATTAGTGTGCGAATGGTGCCCTGCAGTGGATTCCTATCTAGGGAGCATCCCCCCATCCCTGACCAGGATAAAGCACTGAATATAGATGGATGGATGGATGGATAAATGTATGAATTATCATCTTTTCTCCACCGAGCAGGGAGCTGACTTTGTTCTGAATACACAGAGCTGTAAAGTGAATAAGCAGCAACAGCAGGAACACTGGCAATGAAATCAATTAACTTCAGCACCTCCTTTGAAAGAAAAAAAGAACACCCCCACACACAGTAACGTGGAACACCAAGGTGCCAGGGAGTCCGCTCTGAGCCAGGAAAAGGGGGAGGATGAGAGTGAGGAAGGGAGGGTGAGGGAGCTCTCACATGAGCTCTCGACAAAAGTGATTTATCTGACCAGAGAGGCAATTTAACACATCTCCGCTGATTTGCGAATGTTCTCGCCTCTGTGTCCACCGCCATCAATACGTGTGTCAGTGAGAGGCTCTAAATAACAGCGGGCCGCTTATTACACTGCTAAACTCGATCGAATCGGGGGTAGAGCTGAGAGGAGGTGGAGGCGCTGGTTGACCCATGTCCTCCTAAATGAGCACGCTGGTATAAATATTGAGGCCCTGCAATGGATTAATCTAGTTTGCTCATTATTCTGTGGAAAGGGGTCGGACTTTTCTTTCCCACAACTAGACCCATTTTGCCCTTGATCACCTTCTGTGTGTGTTTGTGGGTTTGTGGGTAGAAGTTCTAGTTAAACACAACCCCAAAGAAAGTTGGAACAATATGGAAAATGCAAAAAAATAAAATAAATAGATAAAAAGATTCATGTGAAAAGTCTATTCACACTGTAATATTTTAACACATTATTTGTGTTTGACTTTGTGAATTTAATTTATTTTTTGAAAATATACACTCTTTTTAATTCTGCTGACTGCAACACACTAAAAAAAAAGTTTGACAGCCTGGTGACCACTGTGGAATATCACCTTTTCTCTTAATAACACTGACTAAGTGTTTGGATGCTGAGTGAAGACAACAGTGGGTTAAGTTTAGTAAGCGGAATTTTCCGTATTCATCCATTACGCATTTCTTCATCTGTGCAAGTGTACAGGGCCTTTGTTGCCTTATTTTGCGCTTCATAATGCACCACACATTCTCATAGACAGGTCAGGACTGCAGGCAGGCCATGCTCACAACTGCACTCTCTGCTTACACAACCATGTGCTTGTAATCTGGGCAGAATGTGGTTTGGCATTGTCCTGCTCTGGATGGCAGCTTATGCCGTTCCAAAATGTGTATATGTCTTTCTCTATTAATGATGCCCTCACAGATGTGCACGTTACCCATGCCATGGGCACTGACACACCCCCATACCATGACAGATGCTGGCTTTTGGAACTGACGATGATAACAGCTTGCATGGTATTATTGTCCAAAAACTATTTAAAATGACTCATCGGACCACAAAACACAATTCCACTGTGCTACCGTCCATCTCAGATGTGACTGAGCCCAGAGAAATCGGCAGTGCTTCTGGACAGTGTTGATGTATGGCTTTTGCTTTGCATAGTAAAGCCTTAACTTGCATCTCTGGATGCAGCGATGAATGGTGTTGACTTACCAAAGTATTCCCGTGCCTATGTCAGGATCTCCATTACAGACTCGTAACAGGCTTTAAGACAGTGACGTCTGAGGGATCGGAGATCACGCATATTCAGAAGTGGTTTTCGGCCTCGCCCTTTAAGCACACAGATTTGATTCCTTGAATATTTTAATTATATTGTGCACTGTAGAAGGTGAAATGCCCAAAATCCGACCGATTTGTCTTTGACGAATGTTGTTCTCAAAGTGTTGGATTATTCGTTGGCGCAGATTGGCGAGCCTCGACCCATCCTTGCTCTTGCAGGACTAGGCCTTTTTTGGAGGCTCCTTATATGCTATGATTAGACAATCACCTCACCTGTTTCAGATCACCTTCTTATTTCAACTGGTCACATTACTATTAGTCCTAAATTGCCACTGTCCCAACTTTTTTGGAACGTGTTGCATGCATCAATTTCAAAATAAACGTTTACCTTCAGAAAACTATGCAGTTGATTATGTACAACATCAAATACCTTGTCTGTATACGTTCTTTTTTGTTGTTTAAATACAAGTCAAAGTACATTTACAAATCACTCCTCTTTGTTTTTATTAGCATTTTCCATACTGTCCCAACTTTTTTGGAATTGGGGTTATAGCTAAATCAGGGATGCAAAGTTAAACATATTTTAATTTCACATTCACGTTTTTAACTTCCTTAATTAATGAAGCATAATTGACCGTGTCGAAGTTAGGTCATTCAATAGCAGCTTCAATGATCAGGTTTTCATGACTCTGGTGCACTACCTCCCTATTTATATGTTTTGGCTTTGTTTAGTAACAGATATTGTGGTGGTATTTTTATTTATTTATAAACATTTGTTTAGCAATTAAAAGATGATTTTGCCACTTCATACCTCCAGCGTCCGCGGTTCGATCCTGAGCTTGAGGAGAATCGACTCTCACTGTTCTCTTTGTGTCTGTGTGGGTTTGCTTTGGGCCCACTGGTTTCCTCCTGTGTCAGTGTGTGTATGCATGATGCCCTGTGATGCCCTGGCTTCCCATTCAGGGTATGTACCCGCCTCTCACCCAGTGTACCCGGATGCACCTTGACCCTGACCAGGATAACGCATACATTTTCAGGAATGTTGGTTTATAATGAAATGTAAACGAAAAGCCTACTATCTGTTTGAAATGATAGAGATGTATGGTGTGTGTGTGTGTGTGTGTGTGTGTGTGTGTGTGTGAGAGAGAGAGAGAGGCAGAGAGAGAGAGGCAGAGAGAGAGGCAGAGAGAGAGAGAGGCAGAGAGAGAGAGAGGCAGAGAGAGAGAGAGGCAGAGAGAGAGGTAGAGAGAGAATGAGCTAAATGCAGTTAGGAACACAAAGACAACACAGTGCAGTTTTTCTGCTTCCTGTCTCGCCTACGCTTTTGAGCAGCTGTAATAATTACAGTCTCGGCTTTCACGGCATTTTCTCACTCCTCCTCTATTCCCATACTCTTTTTCTTCTCTCTCTCTCTCTCTCTCTCTTTCTCTCTCTCTCTCTCTCTCTCTCTCTCTCGTCTGTCACATGCTGTTCTCGGTTTACCAGAGTCGTGAGAGTGAAGAATTCCGTGTGAGGTGTTCTATAGACACGTTCACGTGGAAGGTACCAAAGAGGAATGCATAGAAATCACTTTAAGGCTGCTTTCACACTTATTTTTTCCAGACCTTGTGTTGAGTGTTCTGCACATTTCCCCAAGTACTTAAGCTGTTTTCTAATCACAAGGCACTCTGGTTCACTTGAAAATTAGTCTGGGGTTTGCTTCAAGTAGGGTTTTCATTATATGAAAGTGATCTGCTCTTGGTGTCAGGATGTTGCATAACATGATTGGATGTCTTGTGCTACTTCCTATTTCAGGATTAAGAAACGAAGGGAAGTGCATGCTCTGGACAAATTTATCAAATGATTTTTATTATGAAAGTACTCATAATAAATCAAATATAAGCTTATACCACTAGTTTTGGATGCCGTTAATTATTAATTTATTAATGAATGATAAATATATTATTATATTAAATTATTATATATTCAATATATGTATATATATATATATATATATATATATATATATATTTATTATTTGTTGATTTATTATTTATTTAAACCATACAATTTCTTATTCTGTTGGCAGATACAATAATGTTGCTTCTTTTCTATCTTCCAATAGAGCTATACCAACAATAGCGACTTGTTGTAGAGACTATAACAAGCTTGAAATTAGTAAATAAAATGTCTAGAAATAGGTTTAATAAGTAATATATTTGGTTTACTGCAGTAAATATTATCAGAAATGCTGAATACATTTGACAATATTGAAGATATTTTCACTTCCTGTTTATTTATTTATTATTTGCAGTGTGTACTCTTACATCTCAATTTTGGAAAAGAAAATTGCATCATTGGTGTGGTATAACATTCTAAAATCTATGGCTTGAAAGAGAACTTTTTAATGTTTAAACACACACACTCACACACACACACACACACACACACACACACACACCATGAGATAATTATGCCTTGGTGCAAATTCCAGCATTCAAGTGTGAAAATAATGATTTTTTATGAATTCACATCCAGTTCCTCCTTCAGTGAAAGACTAACGGAGCTAAACGTGTGTGTGTGTGTGTGTGCGTGTGTGTGTGTGTGTGTGTGTGTGTGTGTGTGTGTGTGTGTGTGTGTGTAATGTAATAAGCATATGAATGTTTGAGAGTAATTTGTGCCGAAGACATTAATTCCGCAGTTCACTCATGGTCAAGAGATATAGTGAAGCTTAAACAGAGAGAAAGGAAGACAGAGAGATGGAAACAGAGAGAGAGGGCGAGTGAGAGAGAGAGAGAGAGAGAGAGAGAGAGAGAAACAGAGAGAGAGAGAGAGAGAGACAGAGAGAGAGACAGAGAGAGAGGAGAGAGAGAGAGAGAGAGACAGAGAGAGAGAGAGAAACACAGAGAGAGAGAGGAGAGAGAAACAGAGAGAGAGAGAGAGAGAGAGAGAGAGAGAGAGAGAGCGGACAGAGCACGGACAACAGAGCAAATTTCATTTTTCAATTTCTGTCTCTGTGAGTGAGTGAGTGTGCAAGCGTGCGGCCAATAACAGAATGTGTGTTACCTTGGCAACTAATCCTATTTACTTGGTATTGGATCCATTATTCAGGCATTAAGTGACAAAGCTAAATGGATGTCATCTCCACGTTTCAGGGACATTGCAGCAACAGGCCAGCATTAAAAGACTTACAGCATGCTTTATTAGATGATGCAAATGTTAAATTTGCAGGTAAATTAAATGGGAAACTTTCAAATTCTCACCAAGAAGCTTAATGCATTTGAAAGCGATGGAAATAAGAAGCGTCCTTTCTCTCTCTGGCCAGAATGATTTAATACGTCCTCGAGACATAATGAGTTTTGCATGTTCAACATAAATTACAGCAACAATTTCGTAAATGTATGATCATTTCACACCTAATCTCAGGTCTTCATATTCTAGCGTGTGGGCTAGTATTTGTATACCTGTGAGTGTGAGATTTATTTATTTATTTGTTTATTTATGAGAGCAGGTCGTTGACACTCTGAGAGAAGAAATATAATGCATTTCTCTCTCCCACAATAGCAGGCGGGCTGTCAGCCTCATTTAGCGAGCGTGTTTGTGGGTTTGGATGACACCCAATGGAAGGTTAGCTGTCAGCTCGTAGCAGGGGTTTCCACACTCAGCCGTGCTCAGTACAGTGCCTTGTATGTGCATACTGAGAACACTCGGTAAAAAAGCAGCAGAGGAAAGCTTACAGTTTGACACACACCTCTGTAGTTCGCTCTCCACCGCTATGTACTTCTTCACCTGAAACTGTGTCAAATACAGTATCATAGCAGTAGAACTAAAAAAGTTCAGTTTCAGCATAGAATTTATTTATTTATTTCATTTTGGTCCAGTTAAAAGTTATAGATTGTAAACAGGAAGTAGCCAATGATGACAAAGACCAGAAGATGCACCTTTAAAATAAGTTATCCCTAAGATCACAGGATGACACACATTGTCCTGCTGGTAGGATGATTTCACGGTTTTTCCCCAGCATATATGGAAGTTTATCTGTGCCCAAGTGTAAGTATGATGCCACATACAGGCTATTTTAAAAGTATTGGAACAGAAAGGTCAATGTTATTGTTTCCGCTGTACATTTGAAGACATTTGGATCACAAGATGAAACAATAGATGAGAATTTCAACTTTCATTTCCTCAGATGTACATCTAGATGTGTTAAACAGCTTAAATCAAGTCACCTTTGTTGACAGACCACCCTTAGCTGAGCAATATAGGTAGTAGAGGAACACTTAATATTTGGTTGCATACCCCTTGCTTTCAAAAGCTACATCAAGACAGTGAACCACTGATATCACCAAACTGTTGCATTTCAGTTTTCTGTTGCTTTTCCAAGTTTCTTTCATTTTTTGTTTGTTTTCGGGGCATTTCTTCCTTCAGTCTCCTCTTCTTCTCTTCCACTTTCCCGCCTGATGAAGTCCTTTGTTGTGCTGGCAGTGCATTTTGGGTCATGGTCTTATTAAGTTCCTTCCAATTGAATTGAATGCATTTCTCTGTAAATTAGAAGACAATGTTCCTGTAAACTGAATTCAGTCTGCTGGTACGATCATGAGTGACATCATCAATACAGATTAGTGATCCTGTTCCATGCAGCCATGCAAGCCCAAGCCATGACACTACCACCACCATCCTTGACCGATGAGCTTGTATGTTTAGGATCATGCGCAGATTCTTTCTTTCTCCACATTTTGGCCTTTACATGGCTTTGGTAGAGGTTAATCTTGGTTCCAGAACTTTTGTGCTCTGTATTTCTTTGTTTTTTTGCAAATTCCAATCTGTTTTTCTGAATCTTACTGCTGATGAGTGGTTTGCATCTTGTGGTATGGCCTCTATATGTCTGAAATCCTCTTCGAATGGTGGATTGAGATACTTTCACCCCTGCCCTGTGAAGGTTGTTCGTGATGTCACTAACTGCTGATTTGGGGTGTTTCTGTACAGCTCTCACAATGGTTTTGTCATCATCTGCTGTTGTTTTCCTTGTTTGACCTATTCAGTGTCTGGTTGTTGGTACACCAGTTGTTTCTTACTTTTTCAGGTCGTTCCAAATTGTTGTATTGGCTATGCCCAATGCTTGTACAACAGCTCTGATCGATTTTCCCTCTGTTCTCAGCTTCACAATGGCTTTTCTCACATAAATAACTCTCTGATCACAGACCGCAGGGCACACCTTGGCAACGTGTTCCAATATTTTTGATCACTTGAAAAAATGGGTGAGTTCAAACAAACGGTGCCATGTTCAAAGTTGTTTAACACATCTAGATGTAAATCTGAGGAAATGAAAGCTGAAATTCTGATCTCTTGTCTCATATTCATCTTTTGATCTTCAATCCATGGCACAAATGATAGAATTGGCTTAGCTGTTCCAATACTTTCAGAGGGTACTTTATTTTCTGGTAGCCTGTATTTCTTTGTGTTAGATAGTGTTTCCATCACTCAGCTGACAGTAAGTGCACAGCCGGTCCTCTCTGGACCTGGTTCTCTTTCCAGGCTGTACTTATGTAATCTGTACTTTGTCAGGGCGAGTTTCCTGGAGTGAGGCAGCAGTTTTCATGTGTATTCAGGTTTAGAACCATATAACACTCAGTCCAATTAAATTTTATTTGTTTAGAGATTTTAACAATGGAAACTGTCTCAAAGCAGCTTCAGAACTGTCAGGTATAAAGTACTCGAGTTTATGTTTATTCCTGGTTTTCAGCTTTTCTTCCTGTCCTACCTCTCTCTCTCTCTCTCTCTCTCTCTCTCTCTCTCTCTCTCTCTCTCTCTCTCTCTCTCTCTCTCTCTTTGTATCTCCCTCTCTCTGTTTCCATTGCCTGCCATTGAGGACTTTTTGCCGGTCTCTGTCTGTTGTTCAGATGTCATGGACAGCAGTAGAGTTGATTTACACTGAGGTCACTTTGCTATAAAAGGTGGCAGTGATATATGAGCGAATATGAATGAGGCCAAACATGCAATTGGCATTTGATAAGAATGAACTTGAGATAAATATCACCTGATGGAAAAACATACCACCCGATTTAAAATAAAAAAACCTTTGGGGATTATAATCTCCATGGACTTCAGAAATAAAAGCATACACTATAAACCAATGCAAATTTGACATAATCCGTGAAATTATTCTCCACGTGACTTCATATTTCAAAAATAATTAAAGAACAAGAATGCTCAGTGGGTTGTGAAAGTCACCATTTAACTCAGGAAGTGAAAGGCTATCTTTATATATATATA
>JAFFST010049285.1:160576-173377 GCA_022414735.1 Noturus placidus
ACAGATATATATGTGTGTGTGTGTGTGTATATATATATATGTATATATACAGACTTTCAGGTATAGTCAATTCATACTATTTACTAAATGGAGAAACAAAATCTACAGAACATTCACACAATCCCATGCTATTAATTCTTTAAAACATTTATAAAACTCTGCCCTATAAATTATGCACAGTCACACAACCCATCGCATAATATCTACATGATTATTTACAGGCAAATCACTAAGAGGTTAATTGTGATTTTTATGCCTTGATTTAGCACAGCTCAGTTGATTAGCACCAAGACCTTCACTTTGCTTGTGTAGCTTCATTACCAGAGTTGCCTAAATTAGTTTGCTATTCTACACCTACCTCACTTACTCACCTCAACTCATTTAATTAGCCTGCTTAGTTAGTTTTGTTACCACATTTAGTTAAACTAGCTAGCTCAGAATAAATATAGCTCAGCACTAAATATAATATTGATGCTAATATTAATAGTCTGCATTCCATGATCATAATCACCACATACAGTTAACACATAGAGTATTTCAATGTATAGTCCTGTATCAGCAGTCATCCTCATAGTCAGTAATAAACTCTGTCCGCCACTACCAGACAGGGATAATCCACTTTATTTAATTATGTACAGTAGCAGTAATGCATGTTTTGTTTTTAAAATTATTTTGAGGTTCAAATATCACTTTTACCCATGGAGAAAGTGTGCATTGGGACTGGGATCCCATGGGAATGGTCATGGGAACTGGGAACATATGGGAATTAGCATGGGGACTAGTGATTGCATGAGAATAGGTGTTATTTACTCGAATGCATGCAGGAGAATGTGGTCAAACATGAAGCCTGTGAAAAGAAGAAAAAAAACACTTAACTCTTTTTTTTTTTTACCACAGGCCAAATAATGGAATTTGCACCTGTTTTGGGGAGCCTGTGTTCAGCATTGAATTTATTTCTGATGTCACACTATACCATAGTGGTTAATGGCTCATATGAAAGTTGACACTCAGGGCTTTAATATTTTTTTTTCTAGCCTACTTTAAATGTTATCATTTTATTGTGACAGTTGTGTACAGTGTTTTACGTCAAAAAATCTTTAGTTGGGCTGTCTGTTTTATCTCTGTTACAATGTTATTGTAGAGAGTTGTGAATTGTTTACCCAGCAGGGGGCGCACGCCCCTCACATTTCCCATCGCCCTGCTCACCAGCAGCTCAACCAGAGTCATGATACTCTACGCACAGAAACCCAGCAGTGTCCTGAAAAATCTTATAACAAACTAGTTATAATAGTTAAAATAGTTAATTTGTTTATACTGAATGAAAATATCAGATAAGTTGATTACCATGTTGCCGGTGCAATGGAATGCCAGTGTACTGTGAGAAAGGGTTAACATGGGAGCATAATGGATACCTTTCAGCATCTGGAGTACTTAAGCAGTATCATATGAGCAAAAATGCAGTTATACAGAATATTGGCATGGCTGTGATTTGGCCATAGGCACAAGGCCTCAGGCTGATCACAGCCGTACCAATGTTCAGTATAAACCACACAATTGCAAGTGCAATATTGCTCGACCAATCAAATTAGTGGACCAGAACTACATGTTGTATAAATTGGGCTTAGCTCATATTTATTAACCTATATATTTATTAACTTTTATGTATTCAGCACCTGGTCTATTCTGGTCAGGAGTTGCTGTGGTTTGAATTACTTCTACAGTTGCAATCAAAATTATTCAACCCACATTGCAAATCAGGTTTATTATCAAAAATTTACAGACTTCCAGCTGTTTGCGATGAACAAATCAAACAAAAGCCATTGAAATAGTTCAACACAATGAATGTGGTTTCCCCAAATTCAACTGAAAATGCAACTTATTATGACTTCTCCAGTCTCAAAATTATTCATCCCCTTCATGGGAAGCATTTTTAATACTTAGTAGAGAACCCTTTTTGGTGTTCAGACCTGCTGCAAACGAGCTGCAGAGTGTATGGCAGCATTCCTGAGGAATCTTAACCATTCCTCATGAGCAATGGCCTCCAGTTCAGTAATATACTTGGGTTTGCGTACTGCAACCACCTTGTTCAAATCCCACCAGAGATTTTCTATGGAGTTCAAGTCAGGTGACTGTGACGGTCCTGTAGAATCTTCCAGGACTTGTTCTGCAACCAAGCCTTGGTGGAATTTGAGGTATGATTGGGATCATTGTCCTGTTGGAAGGTCCAATGACGCCCAATCTTCAGCTTCCTCACAGACGACATGAAGTTTTCGCCTAGGATTTCCTGATACATCAATTAATCCATCTCGCCTTCCACACGCTGCAGGTTTCCAGTGCCAGAGGATGCAAAGCAGCCCCAGAGCATCACTGATCCTCCACCATGCTTGAGTGTGGACAGGGTGTTCTTTTTTCATTCTTCTTCCTCCAGAGGTACAGCTGATCCATCGTGCTGAAAAGTTCCAGTTTTGTTTCATTGCTCTACAGAACAGAATCCCAAAACTCCTGTGGCTTATTTATATGATTTTGAGCCGAATTTTCTTATGTTTTTGGGTCAGTACTGGAGTACATCTTGGAGTTCTGACATGGAAACCTTCTGCATTTAGTAAGCGCCTTACTGTGCTCACTGAAACCTCAGTTCCTGTTGACTCCAAGTCTTGCTGCAGGTCTTTTGAAGTCACTCGAGGGTTTTCACAACTTGCCTTCTCAGAAATCTGGTTGTAGCCATTGATCGCTTCCCTTTTCTGCCCCATCCAGCTATGTCATTATTTTTTTTTCCCCTAGCCAGTTCAATTATTTCACGTTTTCCAGCTGAAGCACACCTTTTGCAGATAATGAAGCCTTCAGGTCTGCTTGAGACAACTGTTTTGCATATCTGTGCTGTTGTGAGGGATTCAATTCATTTTATTGAATAATATTGAATAATATTGAAACTGGAGAAGTCATTATAAGTTGCATTTTCAGTTGAATTTGGGGAAATCACTTGAAGCATTCGTTATGGTGAACTATTTCAATTGCTTTTGTTTGATTTGTTCATCGCAAACAGCTGAAAGTCGGTCTATTTTGACAATGAACCTGATTTGCAATGGGGGTTGAATCATTTTGATTGCAACAGTATCTTTATATTTTGGGAAACAGAACTTAGCTCAACTAATCAAAAATATGTCTGGGAGCAGGAAGGATTGGTCAAACCTTGTGCTGAAGTGGGACGTATTTGTTATAATTCATTTGTGAGCAAGTGGAGTGGGATTGAAACCAGTCCTGCACATACAGTATATATCCAACAGCATCACGGCATAAGTGAGGCACTAGTCACATCTACTGTAAGGGCTTTAGCTTGTTCGCTAACAAAAATGGCTTTGTTAACTTTTGGAGTTACGGATGTTAACTAGCCAGTGAACTAGTGTACAAGCACTTCTGGTCACAGTTAGTGGTCATTACTTACAACCTATTAAGTTTGTTTGAACAGAATCATTGGTTTATCTGTCAATCTGACAAAATTATACAGTGGTATCTGTTATCATTAATTCATCCATGCATTCATTCAGTCATTCATCTTCAGTTATTGCATTGTATTAGCTTATAACAGTACTGATAAGGTTTCAACAGGGTATAACATTTTAGACACAGTTGCAGGAGTATTCATTGTGGGCATGCAATGCTGGCTTTCTTCATATTTACCTTTCTGTGTGTGTGTGTGTGTGTGTTTCCACTTTAGAAGAGCCATCAGAAAAGGATGACTGGTAAGAGTCAGACAAGCAACGTGACCAACAAGAATGACCCACGTTCCCTCAACTCCAGAGTCTTTATTGGCAACCTCAACACAGCCATAGTTAAGAAGGCTGACATAGAAGTCATCTTTGCCAAGTACGGCAAGATCGTGGGCTGCTCCGTTCACAAGGGCTACGCCTTCGTCCAGTACATGAGTGAGAGGAACGCCCGGGCCGCCGTTGCCGGCGAGAATGCCCGGATCATAGCAGGACAACCGCTGGGTGAGTGTGTCTGCCATTTGTGTATCAACTCAGCCAGGTGCTTTATTCAGATAATTCTTTTAGATGTTTCTCACAGCCTGCAGCTTGCTTTTGATGCAGACCACGTTTGATTTTGATTGTGTTTTGTAGGCATGGATAGTACTTTTGTGTTTGCTACAAAAGAAAGTGGTGTGTTTATTTTTTCTGATGTGGACCTGAAAAAAGAGATGTGATGTTGAGTTATCTGTCACTGCAAGAACATTTGGGGAATACTGTGAGGACAGCTTTGGAAAGTGTCTTGTACTTGAAAATGGCATTGAGAGACCTGCTAGTCTAATTTGTTATGCTAGACTCTGAGACCATCATGTCTATCTGTGCAACATTACTATCTGAATCAAGATACAGCGGTCAATAAACAGGGAAAGGAAATCATGTTCTTTTTTGCACAGCAGTTGATCAACTTGAATTTCCATTCTCAGATGCAAGGCACTAGCAACTTGGGTTTCAGTGTCTTGCCCAAGGACACTTTGGCATGTAGAGGCATGTGGGCCAAGGATCAAACTGCCAACCCTACAATTAGTGGACAAACCACTCTACCACCTGAGCCACAGCCACCGCCACCTCTGAACTTGAACTTACCTTAAAGCCCACAATGAATTAAAACACAAATAAGAATGCAAAGACACAACATCTTACATTAGCCATATACACTCACCATCTACTTTATTAGAAAACTGCTCATTCATGCAATTATCCAATCAGCCAATCATATGGCAGGACAAACCTTAATATGGGTTCCACGCCTGTCAGCCAAAGAAAGGAATCCAAGATTATGGTTAACACAAGCTTATGTTGAGCACTCTGAGATGCGTTTCTGTTCACCATGTGTGTAAAGAGTTGTTATTTGATTTAATGTAGACATCTTGTCAGATTTAATAGTTTGCCCATCCTTCTATGACTTCTCTAATCAACAATGGATTTCCAGCCACAGAACTTCTGTTTACTGATGTTTTTTTTTGTTGTTGTTTTGTTTTTTTGCACCATTCTGTGTAAAATCTAAAGATTTTCGGAGGACATTAGCAGATTCAGAAATACTCAAATAAGCCCATTTGGGACCAACAACCAAGCCACACTCGATGTTACAGGGATCACTTTTCCCCATTCTGATGTTTAATGTGAACATTAACTGAAGCTCTTGACTTTTTTTTTAAGCTCTGCATAACTTTATGCATTGTGCTGCTGTCATGTGATTGTCTCATTGGATGACATGTATTTTTTCTCCATACAATGCAAGTAAGGCATGGCAGGATAAAGTGTCAAATCCAAACAATTAGCTTGAATAATTCCTCTGACAAATCATATGTCAGACTGTCAGTGAATATCTATTTGGACGAATATCTGCATTTGCTATAGCTGCCTGTCCTTCATACAAGAATGTTATAGCTGTGACCTTGAGAGAGGTGTGCTGTTAACCCTCCTGTTTTGCTCTTATTTTACATCTTTTATTCTTGGGGTCAATTTCACCCCAACAATTTAAATCTCTAGAACATGATTTTTACCCACGTTTGTACATTGCTTCTTTGTCGAGTACCTAAAGAGCTCTTTAAATAAAACATAACTTCTGTATACCCTCAATACCTTCTGTATGACTATGGAAAAATATGCAACTCACCATAAAATCTCCCTAATTGACCTAAAATGGGGGTCTTTTGGGGTTTTTAATTAATTTTTTTTTAATTATTATTTCTAAGTACAGATTTTTGTGCATTTTTAACATTTGAAACGAAGAAAAATTTCTGTTGTCAAGGGTAGTAACGTATTAAGTCAGTGTACAATGTGAAAAAAATGATCACATGTAACGTTATGAACAGTCAGTCCTTCAGCCATGTCTAGTACGACACTCATGCCCTGGTTTTCAGGTTCTTGTCCAGGGGATTTACCAGTGTACACCTAGCAGCGCTGGACTGTGCATCACATACAACCCATATTTTGATACTGTATTTAGCCGGTTTGCTTGGTATATATTGTCCAATAAATGAAATGCAATCAGATATCCACAGTGACGTGGGGGCCTGGATTGTAAAGAAAGTGTAATCGCTGGATCCACTTCAATTCAATTCAATTCAATTTTATTTGTATAGCGCTTTTTACAATAGATATTGTCCCAAAGCAGCTTTACAGGAATAAAAACACAGTATACACACAGTGAAAGTGAGAAATTATTCCAACTGAGCAAGATACTGAGTGGCGACAATGGCAAGGAAAAACTCCCTAAGATGTTTAAGAGGAAGAAACCTTGAGAGGAACCAGACTTGAAGGGAACCCATCCTCATCTGGGTAACAACAGACATTCTTAAAGAGACAATTATTGGTTTATATGTAATCTGTTTGGCTTAGAAGAAGCCTTTGTCCCAGCAGTCTGGATTTGGAGTAGATGAGAGCTCCATCCAGAAGTAGGACCTCCGAGACCGATCATGCAGGTCCGGAGAGCAGAAAGGACCAGGATCTCCAACATCTCCATAAACTCATGTGTAGCTCACTTGTTCCATACATTCCATAGTGTTGCAAGTTTGTCATGCCCTCATCGGCCCTGCCGTGTTTCTTTCCATTTTTGGAAGTTAACGTGTCTGCTGGTGTTGAGAGAACAGGAGGAGTCTCATTCTCATCAGAGGAGGATGCCTCATAATTAGGGTCCTCCTTAACATTATCCTCGGTCTCAGACACATTCTCCTCTATGTCTTTTTCACTGTCAAAGAATTGTGACAAAACTTCATTGAGACGAAACCTTTATTAGAGGTCATTTTCAACTGAGAAAGAGCATAAAGAGAGGGCGCACAGAGCACCAAGAGGAATGGTTTAGAAGGCTGCTGTGCAAGCACCTCTCCTAGGTTGGGTGAACTATCAATGTCCTTGGGAGAATTATGTATCACCCTCCCCTATCAAAGTTCTCATAGGATATGTTTTCCTCATATCCCTCATGTCCTGTGAATCAGTGGTTCTCGCAAGATTACAGACTGCATTATATTAGGATGTTATGTTATGTTATGTTAATTTTTTTGAAGATTATAAAATTGTATATTACAGTAACCTCAGTATCAACCAAAACAACCAAAAAAAATGTGTGTATATGTTTTATACAGCTAGAACAGCCTGAGGTGAAAAGAACCAAACAACACTACACCAAACAACACTGGTGCTACAAAATGTATACAGGACGTTGAAAACATGGCATCATGTTGATTTTATGTTTACCCAGTTGCCCCCATTAAATTTAATAAAGGTCAGTAAATAAGAAGAAATTACAAATCCAATCATGTATTTAGAAATGTTAAATGGGCCGAAACGATAATAGAATTGTTAAAAAAGAGGGAGTGGTTTAGCATTTATCTCTTGTATAGCATTTATTTATCCGGATAAGTTCATTTAACTCAAAAAAAAAAAAAAAATGAGGAAACTAATTACCTCAAAATTTTTATGTTGATAAATCAGTGTATTTAAGCCGAATACACTTAAACATAACAAAAATTAATTTTAAATGACAAAAATGACAAATTTTGTGTGAAATGTTCATTATTTTTAAGTGTATTTGGCTTAAAGAAACTGATTCATCAACGTAAAAATTGTGAGGTAATTAGTTTCCTCAGATTTTTAGAGTTACATGAACTATCCGGTTTTACACTAAATAATAGCCAGTCATTTCCTTTTGTCACTCCTAACTATAGTCAGGGATCAGCGAAACCTAGTAGATACTTCCTGGAGATTTACATGAATAAAGTTTTAACTAAACGAAACAGACAGCTACTAATATAGATATTAAAAAGGGCTAATATTTATTATTTGATCCATGCATACAATGTATCGAACATGAATCTTTTCAGTGTTGATCTCACAAAAGAATAATGGGCTTTAAACTGCAGTACAATGAATAGTTCAACCCCATTGTACACTGAGAACTGTCCCAAATCTCAACCCAGTGCACGCCAGATGTTTGTGAAATTGCACAACACTTATGATAAATACCGTAATCCCAATAGCATAGCACACTCGGTGTGAAACAAGCTGCTTTTGTTTCCAGTAGATGGTTAGTTGAATAATAGATTTAATCAGTGTATAGGCTTTTATTCCATTTTGAAGAACAAATAAGAACAAAGAAAAATAAAAGGAAATGGACAAAAAGAAGAAACCATGGTCCCATGCACTAAGTACACTCCCACAATGTCCCCATGTAAAACCAGCAAAGGTAACTATGTAAAACAGCACAATGCACCAGGAAGTGGGCAACATGAAAGAAATAGAATTACAATAGGACAAAAATAGAGGAGGATATAGAGGAGTACTTCATTTGCATTGAAAAAACAGAATACATAAACTACCAGTCACAGTTTAACTATGTTTTTTTTTTTTTAATTATTATTATTATCTTTTCCATACATCCTTAGTTGGAGGAGGTAAGAGATGATGAAGGAAAATATTGGCTAGTCCATCAGGCAAGAAAAAGCTCCAATTGTTTGCACAGATTTCTCTTTGTACCTTCAGTTGTTTGGAAATTGTGATAGACATTATTTTTCTGAGTTCGTAGCTAAGTTGATTGGATTCGTTTCATGGTATCAAGGGCAAAAAGACACTGGCACTAAAGATAGACCCTTAAATACAGCTCTCATTAACTCCTAATTATGACCGGCCATATTTATGAATTGGCCAATCAAAAGCCTCTAAAATCATCACATAAATTCGGGAATCTTCCAGACTGTTTAAAGAGACAGTGATGTATATAAAATAAACACAAGGGTCACAGACAAACTGACCAAGCATGACCAGCATATGAGGTTCAGTTCAGAGCCCAAAGAAGAGAAAGTGATATCATCCATCTGTGTAAAATGCGTCAACACACTCAAGGACAAATGTGCATAAACATGGAACACACACATACAGAAGGAACATTAAAACATTAAGAATAGTAATAATAATATAAAATATTATAAAGATAATATATGGATATCATGAAGTATGGCATTGGTATAACCATATTTAAAACGGAAATGTAGAGCAATTAAATAAATAAACCAGAGATACCGAAAGAACTGGATCAAAGTGCACTCACGTGATTAAGGCCTCGGATTGTTATGAAATTGAGATCGTTTATGTTTCTATGGAAAATCAAACCAGCTAGATTTAAAACTATGGGATTGCGATAAGGGGCTTGTTGTGTTCTATGCAAAGTCCTGATAAGGGGAAGTATAAATAGAAGAGCTTTAGATCGGGTTTTTTGGGGAATCATGACTGAGAGCTCTCATTCGTGTGAATTCCGGAGGGTTGAACGGAATGAATAAAATGGACCCTTGCATTTTTCCCTCACCTACTGGCCTGTTGTCTTATTTGTTCTTCAGTCTGCAGTTCAATATGTGAGTATTTCTTCCTAGAATAATGTCTTTGTGTAATTTTGGGTAAATAAGCACAAAACAGGCAGCTTGGTATTTAGTGAGACAGTCAACTTGGGTTTTGAAGAGACAGTCAACTTGGTGCGTAACGAGACCGTCAAGTTGTTGAATGTAATAATTTAACACTCTGGAATTCTTATATAGTGAATTAAAGCTTAAAGAACTCTGTCTGTATTTGATTGTTTTAAATCAATTAGATTGACATCTAATTGATGTAAATCTGATTGAGGGGGTTGGGGAGGTGGGTTAGTAGACTCGATTTCACCGCCCATTACTTCTGGTGTAAAGTTATCAATTTTATATAGCGCTTTTTACAATGGTACATTGTCTCAAAGCAGCTTTACAGAAATATCATTTTTACATTTACAAGCGACTTACTAATGAGACACACTCACACACCAATGGGAGCAGAGCTGCATGCAAGGTGCTAGCTTGCCATCGGGGGCAACTTAGGGTTCAGTGTCTTGCCCAAGGACACTTCAGCATGGGATCACCCGGGCCGGGATTCGAACCACCAACCCTACGATTAGTGGATTAGTGGACAACCCGCTCTACCAACTCAGCCACAGCCGCCCTAAGTTATAGCAGTGCAGAGTTTACAAACTGCAGTTCGATCATCATTCCACACAAGAGACATTTTCTTTACACTTTATTGACATGTTTTCCCGCCCTCTTATGATTGATATAATCGGCCCTGATCATCAGATGTTTTTTAGCACGTCCGCCTCACACGTCCAGGGTCCGGGGTTCGAGTCCCGCCAGGGCCATGTGTGTGCGTAGTTTGCATGTTCTCCCCGTGTGTCGGGGGCTTCCTCCGGGTACTCCGGGTTCCTCCACCAGTCCAAAGACATGCATGTTAGGCTGATTGGCGTGTCTAAAGTGTCCGTAGTGTATGAATGTGTGAGTGTGTATGTGATTGTGCGCTGCGATGGACTGGCACCCTGTCCAGGGTGTACCCCGCCTTGTGCCCGATGCTCCCTGGGATAGGCTCCAGGTTCCCCCGTATATATATATATAAATTCACACACTTAGAATCTGTATCCTGTGTTTATATATTTCTGTAAAGCTGCTTTGAGTCAATGTTAAACACGCTATGCATATACAATTGATTTGAACGTCTACTAATCATACCTCGTCATACATCACTTATTTCACATGCTCAAATGTATTTCACATGCTCAAGGAATTATAATCAGATTATAATCATTTTTTGGCAATGTATAAGCGCATTTTCAAAACAAAGCTGAGGAAAACCACAAAGCTGAGGTAACTGGGAAAAAAAGTCAAGGTAGATGGAAGGAAATGAAATCACAGGTCACTCTGGACCCAAGGTATGTACTTAAGGTCTAATCCAAGCACAGAACTAAGTGAACTATTATGTACAGATATGAAGCAGACAGTAGATAGCTTGTGGCAGATGGCAGATGGAGGGTATAATGGTAAAATTTCCTGTAATCAGACAAGGCTGCAGGAGATATAAGTCTGTTTGGCCCTCGGCACGTCTCGGTCTCAGGGCTGTGAGAGTAAGTGCACACACAGGCTGATGTATGATTGTGGCTCGTCTCTTAATCTCCCCATAACACGAACCTAGTGCCTGCAGGCTACTCTGAGAACAATGATATTGTGGATTCGGATACTCTCAGTACTGCAGGCATGTACCTGTGCCTGTGTCTCTTTCTCTGTCTCTGCACATACTCGTGGATCGGCCCACTTCCCAGTATGTACAGAGCAGAGCGGTGTTTAATGGAATCTAGTCAGGCGGTGCAGATAGCATCACCAGCGGCTCTGCACTTGCATGATAAAGTGCAGCGCTCTCCTTTTGGAGTCACCCAGAATCGTCTCCGAGAACTGTGCACGAGGCTACATATTAATACGTTCTGACATTTCTCAACGATAAGGTAAAACGCAATTTATTTATTTATTTATTTATTTATTTATTTATTTATTTATTTATCCATCCATCCATTTGTTACGCCTGTACCAAGTATTTATCTCTTGAATCCATTTCCATCGAAGTCAAACAACCTAGTCATTTCCTATAGTCACATCTGCTGATACAAGAGAGAGACTTTTGTGTGTGTGTGTGTGTGTGTGTGTGTGTGTGTGTGTGTGTGAGTGTGTGTGAGTGTGTCTTTCTGTCATGAAAAAAGAAAAACCTGTGTGTGACTCAGGTATTATGCCTTCCTCTGTTGTATGAGGGGAGATACGAGTGAAAGGTTGGCTGAATTACACTGAATATTATTAGCATTATGGGTGGTTTCTTTTTATTGTGTGTGTGTGTGTGTGTGTGTGAATGTGTGTGTGTGTGTGTGTGTGAGTGAGAGAGATTTAGCTTAGATCTATTACAGGCATAGCATTAATTATCTATATTAATAATAATGTCAGTGAAAGGTGTTCACGTGGATAGGATCTTTTTTTTTAATTAAAGAACATTTAATACTCCTGCATTTTTTTACACTATTTTTGTCCACATCCAAGTCTCTTTTTACAGGGAGCCTGTTAGATTTGTTTGCGCAGGGAAGCTATTTTCCAATCTTGGTTCGATCTCTGGTCCACTTAGGTAGAGTAGGGTTCACTTAAAAGTGAATTTGTATACAGAGTGCACCATGTGTGAAAGCAAACACTCTCGAGGCCAGGCATTTAGGAGCAGAGATGCATGTTGTCTGGATGGTGGTATAGCAGGTAGCATTGGCACCCCACAGCTCCAGATCTAGCATTGCAGGTTCAATCCTGAGCCCAGCTTACTGTCCATGCACGTTATCTGTATTAGTCACAAACACCCCCAGCATCCCAGGTTCAATACCGAGCCCAGCTTACTGTCCATGCACGTTATATGTCTTAGTCCCAAACACCCCCCCCCCAGCATCACAGGTTCAATACCGAGCCCAGGTTACTGTCCATGCACGTTATCTGTATTAGTCACAAACACCCCCAGCATCGCAGGTTCAAGCCCGAGCCCAGGTTACTGTCCATGCACGTTATCTGTATTAGTCACAAACACCCCCAGCATCGCAGGTTCAATCCCGAGCCCAGGTTACTGTCCATGCACGTTATCTGTATTAGTCACAAACACCCCCAGCATCCCAGGTTCAATACCGAGCCCAGGTTACTGTCCATGCACGTTATATGTCTTAGTCCCAAACACCCCCCCCCCAGCATCACAGGGTCAAGCCTGAGCCCAGGTTACTGTCCATGCACGTTATCTGTATTAGTCACAAACACCCCCAGCATCCCAGGTTCAATACCGAGCCCAGGTTACTGTCCATGCACGTTATCTGTATTAGTCACAAACACCCCAGCATCCCAGGTTCAATCCTGAGCCCAGGTTACTGTCCATGCACGTTATCTGTATTAGTCACAAACACCCCCAGCATCCCAGGTTCAATCCTGAGCCC
>JAFFST010049288.1:27497-40934 GCA_022414735.1 Noturus placidus
TATATCTTTATGTTTGAGGCCTGAAATGTGGCAAAAGTTCAAACAGTTCAAGGGGGCCGAATACTTTCGCAAGGCACTGTAAATTATGTGAAATGAGTAATATTTCCATATGTGACTGTTCTATCTATGAGCTTGGGCTGTTTATATGAAACTTAATACCAAAATGTCCTCCTTGAAGACAAGAAAGACTGCAAGCTAACCTTTAATGGTTCTACTGGGGTTTTCCAATATCCTATAACCTATATACAATAGGTTTTAGTGTCTGTGTCCAAATTTGAACAGAATTCGTTCCAATAGTCTGTAAAATTTCTAGCTCTCTTACACTATTGAGAATCGCTTTACAGTTACCAAAACATTACAAGTAATTTAACATTAAAGTAGACATCATGTGATTGAGAGCAGCAGTGGCTAATAATAGAGGATTTTGGAGGGGCAGGACAACATTATTAACAACAACAGCTTCAAGCGCTGTTACACTTAACTTATTAGCTATTATCAAGTGATTTTATTTATTTATTATTTTATAGTAACCCTGTTACGCTTGTTTTCATCGGTTTTAGATACAGTACTATGCAAAAGTGTAAAGATTTAAGAAAAAAAAACATTACATTACAACATATACAATATTACATTGCTTCCGCTAAATCGAATTTCAACAAGTTTCTAATGACAAGATTGAATTATCTAAAGTGAGCGTGACCAATTCACACAGTGCACGTACATAATTCTAGTATTTAAATTAACATGACTAAACCGCGTGTGCGCTAGAATAGCACAGTGCTAATGTGGTTTCTGTATTTTCCCCAGGGTTTAATTCTCAGCTCAGGTACGAATGAGGATTCAATGAGCCTTTTTTTCTTGTGTAGAAAGTCAATGTGTGTGCATGTGTAAATATGAATATTCTTCCCCGAAAGTAGCACTAAATGAATTCCATCTTCTCCTTTCTCGCCAATGGAATCTTCTGTTCTTTTCTTAGACGTAAAGTTTCACTATTGAAAAAACTGGTTTAACGTTTAAAGTGCATGCACTCAAAAAAAAAAAGCTCTGAATTGACTTCATTCAAATGCATAGGTCAGTTCCACGTGATCGAATTGGTTTACAATTACATCACTTGTTTTCGTACAGCAAACATGACTTGATCACACATTTTCAATGCCCTGAATAAAATCAAACTCCACACTCTCACCGGAGTTGAGGAACGAACCCCGGTTGTTGGCGTTCTACGATAGTTGTAGTAAAAATATGTTTAAAGTATGTAATTAAATACATATTTTGCTGACTTTTAAAAACCTGTTCGTAATCTCAGAGTCGTCAAGTTATCAGAAATATAGGTCTATAGCAAAGTACCACACTCCCCAGTTGTATGTGTTTATTATAACTGGGTCTGTAGCTTGCATTGATGGAATCCATGTACTACATGTATTTAAAGACGTGTGAATGAATATGTAAGATATAAGATATGTAAGATGGTGTTGTGGCCCAATGTGAAGGGGAGTTACTCTCGCCACATCAGCGCTGATTATTTTCCAACAGCAGCACAGCCTAAACTGTTTTACTCCTCTTATTCCTTTTTCTTGGTATTTTCTTATTGTGAAAAGTGCCTTGAGAAGCTGCTTTAAAGGTGCTATATAAAAATCAAGTTTATTATTATTATTATTATTAATCTGCCAATTATTTAACGTGCATTTTTTATTTACTAAAGAAGTACTGTTATGACTTATATACACATTCCTAACAACAGTCATTCTCTTGAAGTTTTATTTTGATGTTAAGACACAAAAAGCTACAAATGCTGACCACGACCCTCATTTTAACCTTCAGTGTTTGTAACGTTCCTAGGAGTTGGCTTGTGTCATTTCAACATTGTCTAATTAAAGTGCATTTTAACTTCCAGAGCCACCGCTGCATATGACGAAGGCGAAAGGTATTACATTAAAGAGAGCCTTAAGTATAAATAAAGAACTACAAGCTCTGGAAAATGGATCAACATTTATTAATAATGGAGAAAACAGAGGACGTGCAGTGAGGATGTTTGACAAAGATCATCCTTAATAAAACAACGTCCCGCTTCATCACCACACTGACACTAACAGTGCATGTAGGGTAAAGGTAAGAGTGTGTGTGTGTACATGATCTCAAAGGGAGGTTATTAAAATAAAGAGTCCATATTTTATGTCTTGGCTGTCAGTTCACGGTCTCTCTACGTAAACAAAGCAGAGGATACAGAGAGAGGGAGAGCTGCAAGTATGAGGGAGTGACAGATGCTGGACATGGGGGGGCACAGAGAGAGAGAGACAGAGAGAGAGAGAGAGAGAGAGAGAGAGAGAGACACAGAAAGAGAGAGACACAGAGAGAGAGAGAGAGAAAGAGAGACAGAGAGATAGAGAGAGAGAGAGAGAGAGAGAGAGAGAGAGAGAGAGAGAGAGGGAGAGAGAGACTGACATGTTAAACCAGAACAACAAAGTCAAACAAATCAGATTTGACCAAATTACAATACAGATGAAACACCACATCACCTATTGGGAAGTCCAAACACAACAACAGAGTAAAATGCAATGCTATTTGGCCCTACAAAAACAGTAGAGCATGGAAGACTATCTGTACACAGTGAGATAAAACAAAACAAAACAAAACTGAGAACCACCTTGACTTGGTACAGACTTAGTGGACAGGACAGGCAATAGAACCAGGCAGACACAGGAAAACATGTTGTATCCTACACAGCAACCTAAACACAACTGACACCACTGCACTTCCTAGAAGAATGCACAAAATCAACAGAGATGCCCAAATTACACACACACACACACACACACACACACACACACACACACACACACACACACACACTTCTGGCAATCTATCAAACAGTGAAAAACTCCTCGTCCTTGTAGGAGAAGACAAAGACTGCTGTAAATTAGCAGCACAATACTGTACGTCTCGGCCTGCCACAGTGCGACGGACAGCGAGTGATCTGCCTCGCCATTCTCTCTCTTCTAATTATGATTGCTCTTCAATATTATTAATGTTTTATATTGTTCCCTTACCTTTATTAGAAAATTCACTTCATTCTGTATTTTTACTCATTTTATCCTTCTTTTCAATTACTCTGTATACAGTGCCTTTATATTGTCATTAATGTGTATGTTTATGTATGCGGGTTTTTTTAACACTTCTCTTCATTTGTATTTGAGTTGGCAATAAAAAAAAATATTTGCCAATAAAGCACATGAAAACTAGTCATATGTCTTTTATTTACTTTAATATGTATGTGAATATAAAGTGAGTATATAGTCAGATTGATCTATTTATTTCATTTTCGTTTATCGGCTGATTAATCGGTTATCGGCAGGTACTTGCCCAACTTGGTTATCGATATTGGTAAAATCTTCTATTAAATTCCTCTTAAATTCTCCATCTATCCATCTTCTATACCGCTTATCCTTCATTCAGGGTCACGGGGAACTCGGAGTCTATCACAGGGAGCATGGGGCACAAGGCGGGGTACACCCTGGACAGGGTGCCAATACATCGTAGGGCACAATCACATACACATTCATACACTATGGACACTTTGGACAATCAGCCCACTGCATGTCTTTAGGGAGGAAACCGGAGTACCCGGAGGAAGCCTCCACAGCATGGGGTACATGCAAACTCCGCACACACAGGGCCGTGGTGGGAATCAAACCCCCGACCCCGGAGGTGAACGTGCTAACCACTAAGACACCGTGCGCCCTCCTCTTAAATTCTCCATCCATAATCTACCACTTACTCCTTTTCAGGGCCATGGGAAACCTGGAGTCCATCCCAGGGAGCATCGGGCACAAGGTGGGGTACACCCTGGACAGGGTGCCAGTCCATCGCAGGGCACAAACACCTACACACTCACACACACATTCATACACTACGGACACTTTAGATACACCAATCAGCCAAACATGCATGTCTTTGGACTGGGGAGGAAACCGGAGTCGTCTTAAATTCTAAAATATATAAAATATCTGGAAAAGTATACTTTCAAAAAAACTTATCAAGCTCCATGAAGCATATCCAGGAGGTCTGTGATTTTTATTTTGGTACACTGGTGGAAATCACAAACCACCATTATTAATGTCACTATACAGTTCCATTATTGAGGGTTGACAGCTATTATCCTGTGTGGCTTGTCATATAAATCAAATGCTATTAATCTAAACCACAATACAAAAGAAAAAACATGTAGCCTGCAGTGCCCTCCACTAATATTGGCACCCTTGGTAAATATGAGCAAAAAAAATGAAAAATTGTCTATTATTTAACCTTTTGATCTTTTGTTTTAAAAAAAAAATATCACAAAAATAGTCTTCGTTAGCATTTTAGCGCTCGCACTGCGAGCTTTGCTTCAGGTTTCAGAGCGAGCGTGCTCCAGCGCTTGCGCGAGGGGAAATCATGACACTAACATGTTGATAAATGGTTCTACAGACGTCGTGGACACTAAACGTCATCAGGTTCATATGCTGTACACAATTCCCCAAAAAAAGGTGGATGAAGATTCATCCAAAGAGTAAATCCGTATTATGGAAAATGTTTTAAATCAAGTTGGGAAAAGTAGTCGGAAGCTCGGTGATCGTGACTAAGTCGAGTGACCGTGGTGTGGTTCGTTTATAGCGTACAGTTAGCTTTTTATTTCTGGAGATTGTATTTAGACCTCATAAAAGTTGTGTACACTTGTGAAAATTATCTTGATGCACAAAAAGTGTTAATATTGTAAACTTTTGTTGATCACAGAGATTATTTTTTGCAGTAATCAAAAATGTCTTTGTGAAAATCCAATTGGGTTTTTGTCGAGGGAACCGGTGTGATGCTAACTTCCGGGTTCCGGAACAAAATGACGTCGTCCCTGCACCACTCTATTGGGTGATTTGGTGATCTCCTCCTGTAAACAATGTCTTTTCTGCATTCACCCGAATTGTTTTCATTTGGTTAATGGCATTTTTATTTTTACTTATCCTATATTTTGGGTACATTTTATTTATTTAGACAATGTTCATGAAATAAAAATTGACTCGTTTTTAATGTATTGAGTAGAAGGTAAGAATTTTCTTTTAAAATGCATCAAGAAAATTTCAAAAGTAAGTTCAAATTCCTGAACTGATTTCCCCGATCTGTTTATGAAGCATTATGACAGCTTGCAGAAAAAAAAAAAAGTTTGACAGTCACTCCCCAGAGACACCCCCCCGCCCCCCCACCAGCACTCCCAATTTTCCCACTCAGGACATTTTGGGAAACAGTTCAGAGGTCAATACAGACCCGAGACAGTGAGTGAGTGAGAGAGGGGGGGGGGGGCACAGAGAGGCAGGGAAAGACAGAGAGACACAGAGAGAGGGAGAGACAGAGAGAGAGAGACACACAGAGAGAGAGAGAGACACACACAAAGAGAGGGAGAAACACAGAGAGAGGGAGAGACAGAGAGAGACACACAGAGAGAGTGGGAGAGACAGAGACACAGAGAGAGGGAGAGACAGAGAGAGAGAGAGAGAGAGAGAGAGACAGAGAGAGGGATACGGAGAGACGGAGAGACAGAGAGAGACACACAGAGAGAGAGAGGGAGAGACAGAGAGAGGGAGAGACAAAGAGAGACACACAGAGAGAGAGAGAGGGAGAGACAGAGAGAGGGAGAGACAGAGAGAGAGAGAAACACAGAGAGGGAAAGAAAGAGAGAGAGAGACACAGAGAGAGAGAGAAACACAGAGAGAGAGAGACAGAGAGAGACAGACAGAGAGAGACACACAGAGAGAGAGGGAGAGACAGAGAGAGAGAGAGACAGAGAGAGGGAGCGACAGAGAGAGAAGAGACACACAGAGAGAGGGAGCGACAGAGAGAGAGACACAGAGAGGGAGCGACAGAGAGAGACACACAGAGGGAGAGACAGAGAGAGACACACAGAGGGAGAGACAGAGAGAGAGACACACACAGAGACAGGGAGAGAGAGACACACAGAGAGAGGGAGACACAGAGACAGAGAGAGAGACACAGAGAGAGGGAGAGACAGTGAGAGAGACACAGAGAGAGGGAGAGACAGACAGAGAGAGACACACAGAGAGAGAGGGAGAGACAGAGAGAGACACAGAGAGGGAGCGACAGAGAGAGAGACACACAGAGAGGGAGCGACAGAGAGAGAGACACACAGAGAGGGAGCGACAGAGAGAGAGAGACACACAGAGAGAGGGAGAGACACAGAGAGAGGGAGAGACACAGACAGTGAGAGAGAGGGAGAGACAGAGAGAGAGACACAGAGAGAGAGGGAGAGACAGAGAGAGACACAGAGAGGGAGCGACAGAGAGAGAGACACAGAGAGAGAGGGAGAGACAGAGAGAGACACACAGAGAGAGAGGGAGAGACAGAGAGAGAGACACAGAGAGAGGGAGAGACAGAGAGAGAGACACAGAGAGAGGGAGAGAGAGAGAGAGAGAGGGATGGAATCTTCTGTTTATTCCTGCGATCTCACAGTTACTGCACTTCTATTGAAGCAGTTGCTTGGTGTTTGATGGAGGTCATGTGATCTGGGCTCGGCTGCTAAGGCGAGTTTAAAATCCGTTCTTTGCTCTTTTGAGATTTTCCATTAAGCTTTAATAACCTGCATCACAAAAGCAGAGTGACATTCATAGCTCATAGAACTGTAATCACACTTTCTAAAGCAAGCGAGGCACAAAAGCTTCTGAAAAATGACTCACTTGTCTAAAGAGCATGAGGTCTGTTTAGAACACACACACACACACACACACACACCCCCCGAGTTGGGGGTCGAGGTCCTGAGAGAGAAACGAGGGAGTGGAGAAAGGAAAGAGAAGACGCTTCAGTCTTTCTGAAGCCTTTTTCACATTATTTCAGTGTTGTGATTTAGATCAGCTTGATCAGCAAATGCCTGGCACTTTTTATATTATGTATTCTGAACACACACTCATCTACAGTTCTGTTGATGTACTTTTCCCCAATAAATGTGAGAATACTTATTTCCTGGGTTTGGGTGTAATTAGATGACTAGAAAATTCTGCAGATGTAAAACTCTCTCTGCATCTCACAGACAAGCAATCTAACAACCACAAACACAAACCTTAGAGAAGCGGAGATACGCTTAGGTGAAGCGTTCAGACCCAATTATCAATGCTGGTCTCGCAAAAAACTAATGCACGTGCTGTGTGTGTGTGTGTGTGTGTGTGTGTGTGTGCGCACCAGACTGTTTAGAGGAAACAGTGTACAATTTGCATGCTAATCTCAGAAACGTTGTGCAAGCAGGAATGCTGTAAAACTTTAGGTGTGTGTTCACAGTTTAAACTCTGATCAACATCCACACAGATACATATACATTTATTCATTTAGATACATATGACAGCACAGTGGTGCAGCAGGTAATGTTGCTGTCTGACAGCTGGAGGGTCTGGGGCCGGAGCCGGAACTCTGATTACTGTCTGCGTGGAGTCCTGCATGTTCTGCACATACTCCGGTTCTTCTAATTTCTCCAATTCCATGAAAACACATCAGAAAAACACACTGGTAGGTGGACTGGCTAATTTAAATCACCCCTATGTATGAATAAGTGTGTGTGTGTGTGTGTGTGTGTGGAGATGAGATGCCCTGCAGCTCTCTCATGATCTACAGCACCACACACCCTTTATTTCACAACCTAGGACTCCAGTTTTCACTTTTCCTCACGATACACGGGCCACTTTCACACGGAATTTGACGGACAGTGAAAACACCCAATCACAGACCTTTCTTGCAGCATGTCAACAAACATGTGAGATGATCTCATTTAGCAACCACGAACTGTTTAAAACTAATCTCTTAAATAACATTTGTAGATGGGATTCTCTGAACGTTGTGTTTTTTTGACTGTATCATGCTGTGAAAAGCTCGTGCAGTAGCAGACAAATTCCTCGGCAACCCAGCAGGCAGGTAAAATCCCCCGTGTGCTGCCCATTCCCAAGTTTTGTTTGCCTTGAAACCTAATTGACGAGGCTAAATGTGGTAGCTAATGTAACCTAATAATGCATTAATGCACTAGCTGAGTGCAAGAATACAGACTCAGGAAATTGGACGAGTACATGATCATGTAGCACATCTTTTTGGGCTATGAGGTGTAGTGTTGTTCTTTCACTGAAAGTAAAAGATGTTAGTTGAGTCTGGAGAGTGTCTATTTTTTCCCCATGAGGTGACAGTGTGTTGTGCTTGTTGAAGAGTTGCACTATATGGCTTCTATATGCACTACACTTTGTTTTGCTCGGTCTCATCGGTATTTCCACATATGATAAATAATCCGCCTAGGAACAAAGCGTTCTCCCCTCAGACGGATCACCTCAGCTGATGTGTGTCGGATTCTGATAGAGTACCAAGAACTACCGCATAATGCACCCCTATATCTTGTTTTGCATGTTATTTATTAATTTTTTTTAATCTTTTTGGTTGTTGGACCTATTTGTCTGATGGGAAACTGCAAAATACCAAGCTTAACTTTGGTGTTCCACAAGGTTCTGTTTTAGGCCCACTGCTTTTTACTTTATATATGCTACCTCTAGGTCAAATTATTCGTAAACATGGAATTAGTTTCCACTGTTATGCTGATGATACACAGCTGTATGTTTCAGCGAAGCCAGAGGACAGACAGCAGCTTAATAAAGTTGAGGATTGTGTGAAGGACATTACACATTAGATGCTTATTAACTTCTTTTTACTCAATTCTGATAAGACAGAAAATAAGGAATAAGATAAGAAATATATTGTCACTACATGATTCAGAAATATTAGTCCATGCATTCGTCACCTTTAGACTAGATTACTGTAATCTCTTACTGTCTGGCTGTTCCAGTAGGAGCATAAACAAACTCCAGTTAGGTCTCGCACCACAGTACCTGAGTGAACTTTTGGTTTTCTATGATCTGCCATGCCTACTTAGATCCAAAGATGCAGGATATTTGTTGGTACCTGGAATAGTTAGGGCTACAGCAGGGGGAAGAGTTTTCTCTTACAGAGCTCCACAGTTATGGAACAGCCTTACAATTAGTGTTCGGGACTCAGACACAGTCTCAGTTCAGTCTAGGCCGAACACATGTTTGTTAACTCAAGCTTTTTTTGAATCCTTTTTTTTCTTGGTAAAGGTATAGAGGGCTCACAGGCATAGGATGTTGTGGTGAACTGGGATGTTTGGATGTTGCCCCCCTGCTTGCACTCACCCCTCATTACACTCACACAAAGCAGATTGTCCTTAAACATTATGGGACAATAACCATACTTTATAATGTCTGCCTGACTTTCCGACTGAAAACTCGACATGATACTCCTGAGATACCAGTGATCCTGACCCCTTCTGCTCTCCGGATCTGCCAGATCAATCCTGATGCCCTACTTCTGCTTGGACTTCTCATCAACTGGAAGTCACATGCTGCTGCTGAGGACGGCTCCACATGGTGCAGCCTAGAGATCATTACTGGGCACCACTTAAAAACCATAATGATGGCTTTGGACCTCAATTCATTTAAACAGTTATGCTATGATAGCTTTAGGACTTCAATTACCACAAACAGTTTTGTACTCAAGTCTCCATCAGTGAACAGTGGAGAAGTTCAACAAAACAGACTTCACATCAAAACTAATGAATTTCCTGGTTACACAACTGCACTATTTGAGCATGTAATATCAGCACATTTATAGAAGGGATTTATTTATAATCGCTCTATCCGGTGTCACTCAGATGACGATGGGTTCCCTTTTGAGTCTGGTTCCTCTCAAGGTTTCTTCCTCATATCATTTTTCCTCACCACCATCACTTCTGGCTTACTCATTAGGGATAAACTCATACATTTACAAATCTATATCCTGAATTTATATATTTCTGTAAAGCTGCTTTGAGACAATGTCCGTTGTTAAAAGCACTCTACAGATAAAACTGAATTGAAAACAATCTTTTATTTTCAAGCTATCACACAACATTTTTTTATTTTTAAATAAATAAATAAGTTTGTTTTCCCTCAGAAACCAGCGCACGGAAGTGTAAAAACCAAAACCAGGTCATCTCTGCCAGGAGGTTCTGACTTGTTCACAGACAGAGCTTTCAACATGACACATAATTGGCTCATCTTCCAAATCAAATCAGTACAGAAATGCTTAAATTTTTTTTTTTTTTACCATGACTGTCTCTGGATTTAAAGTCTGCCATGGACTGAAGAAAGAAGTCCACATGCACAAAACTAAGGGTATAATGGAGCTTAAGATGTACACTACAAAAAAAACCCCCAAAAAACAATGTGTGGTCTAAAAATAAAACTATACAATGGCCCTGTATGCACTCAAAAGATCACTTATTGGTTCCTGAGTTTGGGGGGCATGGTGGCTTCGTGGTTAGTACGTCTGCTTCACACCTCACATGAGGTCAGGGTTTTAAACCTTGCCTCCGCTTGTGTGTGCAGAGCTTGCATGGTCTCCCTGTGCTTCTGGGATTTCCTCCGATTTCCTCCCCCAGACCACAGACATGGCAGTAGGCTGACTGGCATTTCAAAATTGTCCCTGGTGTGAGCATATTTGCGATTGTTCCTTGCCCTGTCCAGTGTGTCCCCCCGCCTTGTGCCCAGAGTCCCCTAGGATAGGCTCCAGGCTCGATACTGTTACACAATATCTATTCTTATTTCATGTGTTATTCTCTTTATAGAATTATTTTTACTCATTGTAATGAAGAGTGCCAATGTAGGGCAAGCCATTTATTTATTGTTCATATACTACATAGTCAGTAGAATCCTCTATACCATTCAAATACAAGTTCTGTAATTATAAAAACACACATTAGCGATATGGTGTTAAAGAATTAAAGGTGGCAACTTGGAATTTCTCCTACTAGGGGAAACCCCCCCCCCCAAATAAAACGCCCCTTCGACCTGTCAAAAATGTTAGGCAAGAACAAGCCAAGGTAAGAAAGCATGCTGGGTAAACACAAGCCTGTACTGTAGCACCAAGGATCTAGAGATTCTTTAAGGAGGAACGGTCTCAGATCCCTTGCCATGTATTCTCCAACCTCATCAGGCATTATAGGAGAAGACTCAGAGCTGTTATCTTGGCACAGGGAGGTAGCGCAAAGTATTGACTAAAAGGGTGCCAAATAATTGTTGCACATCTATATTTAACAAAGATATTTTTTTTTGTGTTTGCAATTGTTTGATATCCATGAGAGCAGAGTATTTTTCAGAATTTTTTAAACAAAAGATCAAATGTTTAAACAATAAAGACAACTTTTCATAGACTTCTTTGCTCATATTTACCAAGAGTGCCAATATAAGTGGAGCACACTTTACACCAGCATAGATACATTAAACACCATCACACCTTCATTTAGACATAAAAGAAGTCTGAACACAGAATAAACAGCAGGTGCCACAGCCAATCCGGAGAGAGAGAGCGAGAGAGAGAAAGGGCGAGAGAGAGAGAAGGCGAGAGTGAGAGAGAGGGCGAGAGAGAGAGGGCAAGAGCGAGAGAGAGAGGGCGAGAGAGAGAGAGAGGGCGAGAGAGAGAGAGAGGGCAAGAGAGAGAAAGAGGGCAAGAGAGAGAAAGAGGGCAAGAGAGAGAGAGGGCGAGAGTGAGAGAGAGGGCGAGAGCGAGAGAGAGGGCAAGAGAGAGAGAGAGGGCAAGAGAGAGGGTGAGAGCGAGAGAGAGGGTGAGAGCGAGAGAGAGGGCAAGAGAGAGAGAGAGAGGGCGAGAGAGAGAGAGAGGGCGAGAGAGAGAGAGGGCGAGAGAGAGAGAGAGGGCGAGAGGGCAAGAGCGAGAGGGGGAGAGGGCAAGAGAGAGAGAGAGAGGGCGAGAGAGAGAGGGCGAGAGAGCGAGAGCGAGAGAGAGAGCGAGAGAGAGAGCGAGCGAGAGAGCGAGAGCGAGAGAGAGCGAGCGAGAGAGAGCGAGCGAGAGTGAGCGAGAGCGAGAGAGAGCGAGAGAGAGAGGGCAAGAGAGAGGGCAAGAGAGAGGGGGCGAGAGAGAGAGGGCAAGAGAGAGAGGGCAAGAGAGAAAGAGAGGGCGAGAGAGAGGGCGAGAGAGAGAGAGAGAGAGGGCAAGAGAGAGAGAGAGGGCAAGAGAGAGAGAGAGAGAGAGAGAGGGCAAGAGAGAGAGGGCAAGAGCGAGAGAGAGGGCAAGAGCGAGAGAGGGTGAGAGCGAGAGAGAGGGCAAGAGCGAGAGAGGGTGAGAGCGAGAGAGAGAGGGCAAGAGAGAGAGAGGGGTCGAGAGAGAGAGAGAGGGCGAGAGAGAGAGAGGGCAAGAGAGAGAGAGGGCGAGAGAGAGAGCGAGAGAGAGAGAGAGAGAGAGAGCGGTAGAGAGAGAGCGAGAGAGAGCGAGAGAGAGCGAGAGAGAGCGAGAGAGAGCGAGAGAGAGCGCAAGAGCGAGAGAGAGGGCGAGAGAGAGAGAAGGCAAGAGAGAGAGAGGGCGAGAGAGGGCGAGAGAGAGAGAGAGAGCGAGAGAGAGAGAGAGAGCGAGAGAGAGAGAGCGAGAGAGAGAGAGCGAGAGAGAGAGCGAGAGCGAGAGAGAGCAAGAGAGAGAGCAAGAGAGAGGGCAAGAGAGAGAGAGAGGGAAAGAGAGAGAGGGCAAGAGAGAAAGAGAGGGCGAGAGAGAGAGAGGGCAAGAGCGAGAGAGAGGGCGAGAGAGAGAGAGGGCAAGAGAGAGAGAGGGCGAGAGAGAGAGCGAGAGAGCGAGAGAGAGGGAGAGAGCGAGAGGGAGAGAGCGAGAGGGAGAGAGAGAGCGAGAGAGAGAGAGCGAGAGAGAGAGCGAGAGAGAGAGAGCGAGAGAGAGAGAGGGCAAGAGCGAGAGAGAGGGCGAGAGAGAGAGAGGGCAAGAGAGAGAGAGGGCGAGAGAGAGAGCGAGAGAGAGAGAGAGAGGGGCAAGAGAGAGAGAGAGGGCAAGAGAGAGAGAGAGGGAAAGAGAGAGGGCAAGAGAAAGAGAAGGTGAGAGAGAGGGCGAGAGAGAGAGAAGGCAAGAGAGAGAGAGGGGTCGAGAAAGAGAGAGAGGGCAAGAGAGAGAGAGGGCAAGAGAGAGAGAGAGGGCGAGAGAGAGAGAGGGCGAGAGAGAGGGCGAGAGCGAGAGAGAGAGGGAGAGAGGAGAGAGAGAGAGAGGGCGAGAGAGAGGGCGAGAGAGAGGGCGAGAGCGAGAGAGAGGGTGAGAGAGAGAGGGTGAGAGAGAGAGAGAGGGAAAGAGAGAGGGCAAGAGAAAGAGAAGGTGAGAGAGAGGGCGAGAGAGAGAGAGCGAGAGAGAGAGCAAGAGAGAGAGGGCGAGGCGAGAGAGAGGGCGAGAGTGAGAGAGAGGGCAAGAGAGAGAGAGGGCGAGAGAGAGAGAGGGCGAGAGCGAGAGAGAGGGCAAGAGCGAGAGAGAGGGCAAGAGAGAAAGAGAGGGCGAGAGAGAGGGCAAGAGAGAGAGGGCGAGAGCGAGAGAGAGAGA
>JAFFST010049288.1:65749-77549 GCA_022414735.1 Noturus placidus
TGTCTTGCTCAGTTGGGATAATTTCTCACTTTTACTGCGTGTGTACTGTGTTTATATTCCTGTAAAGCTGTTTTGAGACAATGTCTGTTGTAAAAAGCGCTATACAAATAAAATTGAATTGAATTGAACTATACGTTCAATGATTATTTGCAGAAAAGTGAGTGGGAAATGACTGAGTGGGAGGAAAGCAGTGAGGGGAAAGGGGGAGATAATCATATACATCTCAACATATTCCAACTCAACTCAGCAAGAAGAAAACAACAAAACAAACAAGTACAAATGAAACCGTAACTGACAAAAACAACCTCATTTACTACATACATTACATACAAAGTATCAAACCCAACAACCAAATACATCTCCAACAGAGAAAAGCTAGTCATGAAAATAAATTGCCAAGAGCGTATTTTTCACATTAACCCTAATTTATCCGTTATTCATCAGGTCAAAGAAGCATGCTGTTTAAAGTAGATTCCACAAACACACTGCTAAAGGACAAGAGATGAAAACAAATCTCACGGATTATAAAATCATTCTAATTACGTACAACGCACTGAACGGTCACATGCCATGGTATCCGTGTGACCTTTTGGTCTATTATGATCCACCACACATGCTTCAATCAGAAGGTATTGGCTCTTTATTAGTACCTAGAATAATGAAGTCTAAAGTTTGCGTGTTCCTACAAATCCCTGCAGCTGCGAAACAGCCTTTACTTCTGCTTCAAGCTTCCTGTGAATCACTCTGTTTTTGTGGATGGCCCTAGTGGATACCCTGGGAAGACTGCACCTAGGGCTGTGCGATATGGCCATGCATATTGTAAGGAGATTGTAGAAAATGTCCATACACACACACACACACACACACACACACACACACACACACAGAGTATCTAACAAAAGTCAGTACACCCCTCACATGTGTGTAAATATTTGATGATATCTTTTCATGTGACAACACTGAAGAAATGACACTGTGCTACAATGTAAAGTAGTGAGTGTACAGCTTGTGTAACAGTGTAAATTTACTGTCCCCTCAAAATAACTCAACACACAGACATTAATGTCTAAACCACTGGCAACAAAAGTGAGTACACCCCTAAGTGAAAACGTACAAAAATGTGAAAATCAGCAGCAGATGTCTGATAGTCTTCAGCTTTTAAGAGTGGAGTGTGAAGTGGGCCAAAAGTAATGGGATGAGATACACATTAGGTGCATAAGGTTTTCATTATTTTCAACATTTTCATCATATGTTCAAAACAACAAAAATAAAAATAAATCACATTTAAATGTTTAGGATCCCATGGTCAGCTTGTATGCCGTATGTAGGGTGATGCAGTTATTACCGTTGTGTTTTTGTGGTTTTAGTCCAGTCTGAATCAATCACGTCAGTATTTTAAAAGACTGTTTCCTTGTCTGCAAATATTAAATATTAGGCTTCACAAAAAGTTAAAAAAGATACTGAGTGTCGGGGAAAACAGCAGGGAAAACAACTGGTAGATTGCATACTGGAGAAAACGTGTCGGATACGAGATCTGGAATACTGGAATTTGATGTATAAACCGAATTTATTTTTGGAACTGGAAATGTTTACATATTTTAAAAAGCAACATATTTATACTTTATGCTTTATTGTATTTACAATGTACGTGTTTTTGTTCAAGAGTTTAACTGTGAAGCCTCCATGTTGGTCTGTTGTTAACAAGCAGCTGTCAGCTATCTGGGATGAGTGATGTATAGTAGTGAACTGTATAGTCAGCGTTATATATTGAACAAGCAGATAATGTCTATGTTGATTAAGCAAAAGCAAATACTAGCATACAGTCGTGGGAAAAAGAAAGTACACCCTCCTATGTTTCGCATTATCAGGGCCTGATGCAATTGTGTGGTCCTCACCAACTTTCATAAAAACGCACAAATTATTAATTAATTAATTAATTAATTATAATTTATATAGCGCTTTTTACAATGGTACATTGTCTCAAAGCAGCTTTACAGAAATATCATTTCTACATTTACAAGCGACTTACTAATGAGAGCACATTCACACACCAATGGTAGCAGAGCTGCATGCAAGGTGCTAGCTTGCCATTGGGGGTAACTTAGGGTTCCGTGTCTTGCCCAAGGACACTTCGGCATGGGATCACCCGGGCCGGGATTCGAACCGCCAACCCCACGGTTAGTGGATTAGTGGACAACCCGCTCTACCGACTGAGCCACAGCCGCCCTAAATTATCTCAGATGACAAAATAAATAAAAAACAGGTTTCAATATGAAGTCCTTTTCAAATACTAAACCAACAGAAATAAGTGCACCCTTCCTATCTCCACAATCATTAAGAGAGTAATTACAATTGCAAATGAAATGCACAAGATTAGTTAATCATCAGGACGTGATATTAGAAGTGCATAAGTGCTACCTGGTTTAACTCTATGATTTAAGTCTTTAAGGCCATGTTTATTTGACATCACTTGCTGAATTCTGGGTTGAGGAGACCAACCAGAGTAGGAATTCCAAGTTTAGGGGATTTTTTTTCATAGTACCTGGAGGTTAATGAGTTTTAATCGAATGCAGCAGATCATCTCTTGCTGAAGCCAAACTGAAACCAAGTATTGGCCAAGTTTGAAATGCACAACAATCGGACTCAGACAAGCGGTCTAGTCTGGTATTTTATGTAATTTATTGTGTTTCTAGCCGAGTTATGGCCTATACACCAGCATATAACGCATTATTGCCAACCTGCACAGCTGAAAGTCCTACAACAATATGCCTTTTACATGGCAACACCTTTTGGTTTGACAACCTTGTGTATGTTGTAAATAACAACAACAACAACAATAATAATAATAATAATACTAATAATAACAACAACAACAACAACAAGTTCCATTTAAACTACACCATTGTTACACTCAAAGCCACCACAAGCTCTAATTTCTATAGGGAAAGATTTTCCTGTACAAATCAGTTATAATTACTACACATATCCACTGGCATTCTTACTTCACAATACATCCATATATCTGTCCAAACACTACATTCATCACAAAACATAATACATGTGTTCCATTTACAACAAACAGCGTCTGAGTAAGTGCATGCCATTTGTTCTCCAAGGCTAATAGGTAAGCAGAAGATGAAGCAGTTCCTTCATGTACTGGAACACGAGTCACGGCTCAGTTTGGAGGTGTGCGTTTGGGGCCCGATAAAAGAACATGGGAGCTGATAGACAAATATAATGTTCATGGGATAAAGAAGACTGGGATAACACGTGATGGTGTTGCGTGTTGGATGCAGTGCAGTGGATGCATTAACTGCATACATTCATTGTTTTTCATTAAATGCTTCATCCTGGGTCTCTAATTTTTTTTCAATTTGGGAAATAAATTCAACTACAGTAATTAGAAAATGACTAAATGAACTGTGAGTGGGACTGGTCAAACAATCTGTAGGAGAGGGTAGGATTAGTCTAAATTCCTTCAGAGAGGGGGAGGGGTGGGATTAAACACAGTCCCATCCACATCTCTACTGCAGTTTCAGGTGTTTCACTACCTTAAGATGATGCAACAAGCTGCATGAATCAGAAATACTATGTTTCTCCACATTAATGTTCAGAGTGTAACATTTCTCCAAGGCACTTTGCTGGAGATATTTCGTCACCTGATCTAGAAGGATATCAATGAAGGTGTGGATGAACAAGTCTAGGCACCATGATTTGTTTTAAACGTTGTGTCTTTGATGTTTATTGATTAGCGCTTTGGCACTGTATACATGTGCTTAAGACTTTAGCAATGGTCAAAAAAAATGGTCATCTACTGCTGATCTGAGAGCAGACATTTCTGTATCTGCAGCAAAGATCAACTTCCACAACGTGATCAATCCCAGCTAAGAACAGACATACTAATTAGCTAGAGTGAATCTGATCCTTACATAAACACAGATACACACCGAAAGACACACACACACACACACACACGTTATGGAAGAGAGGATGACCCAGATAGCAGGTGTCAGTCATTTCCACCAAGATCCGCACGATTCATAACAACATAGGAAACATAGCAGTGTCCCTTAATGATCAATACAATACTAATGCAGTCTTCTAGCATGGAGACATGCACTATATGGCCAAACGTTTGTGGACACCTGCCCATCACACCCGTATGTAGTTCTTCACAATCCCTTGAAACTGAAGAGACCCAAACCTGTTCCAGCATAACACTGTCCCTGTGCACAAAGCAAGCTCAATTAAGTCAAGGTTGGAGTGGAAGAACTTGAATGGCCTGCACAGAACCCTCACCTCAACCCCACTGAACAATCTATGGGATGAACTGGAACACCAACTGCATGCCAGTCCTCCTCACCAACCTCAACACCTGACTTCACTAATACTCATGTAGCTGTGTGGACAAAAAAATCGAATGGAAAGTCTTCCGGGAAGAGTGGAGGTTATTATAAGTGGGGACTATATCTGGAATGGGATGTTTTATTAAATAAATTAAGAAATAAATAAAAAGTTTACGTTACAAAAGTGTACGGCCACATGGTCTATGTGCAACTCTAAGCAGGTCAAGCGTCAGATTATTAACGTTTTATAGGCAAAGACAGTAATGCTAACATTGTGATGTGTGCATGATAGCAATACTGTGATTGTGAATATTGTGATAAAATCATGAAACCTATTATCATCACACTACTGATAGGTCTGGTCTTTTAGAACGGCCCTGGATCACTTTAGTTTGTCCCGAAATTACCAATGGCTGTGAGTTCAAAGTGTCCTGTGTAGGCTTTATCATTTCATCATAAATAATTGTCCCTCCTAACGTGATACTCATACCCATGTGTAGTATACTCCACTCAAGAAGAAATACTTTTAATGCTGTGATACAAAATGTCATTTTATTGCAAATTATTATCGCTTTAATACTAAAAACATAGACTGTTCTAACAAAATATGTTTTCCAAAAGATACATTACAAAGAAGGATGGTTTGCTGTTAATGTTGAGAGATGTGTTCTCTAAAAGAGCTGAAAGAGGTCAGTGATGAACACAACAGCAGTACTGAAACAAACACTGAACTCAGGAACTCCACCAACACCTGCACCGATGCTAACACTGCTAACCAATGCTAACTCTAACCCGAACACCGCTCAGGTAGAAGACAGCGTTAACGCCAAACCCGATACAGGGGATAGCACTAGCACTGCCCCGTCCTGAATGTCTACACAGAGCATGATCCTGACCCCATACAACAGCAGCAGGAGAACCCACAGGCACTGACTAACTCTGCTAAAGCACAGGACACTAAAGCAAAGCTGACAACTGAAAGCAAGGAGACAATGAACGTTGCAAAACACAGCAGCGAATCAGGGAATGTTATGATGCACGAGAGTGAAGGAGCAGAGTGCAGCACAGGTACCACAGGAGGAGGGAGAAATTGAATCAGATGAACCAGCACTGACAGTTCAGAAACCCCACACCAGCAGCCTGAAGATCTGAACACCACAGCAGAGCCGAGCCGCTTTTTAGAACAGACGAAAGGAAAAAGGAACAGCTCACTTTCCAGCTACCTCCCAGATAAGGCGAAATCCGCTAAATCAGCACAAAACTCCCCAAGAAATGACAATCTAAGAGTGTTCTCACCACACAGAACATACAAACTCAGAAAACGGACATCAGTGGCACTGAAGACTCTTTAAACTGGACTAGGAGCTTTCCTTATGGATTTATTTCATGTGAAATTAGTATAAAACTGGATCTATTTTTAGATGGTTGGGGGGGGGGGGGTCGAGGGGTCTGAGGGTGTTTTTAAAAGGTGTCAATATGTAAAATTGATGCATTAAAAGGAACCATAAAAAAGAAAATCTCTCTCATATCATTTTCTACATTACCCAGGCAGGAAATACAAACATCAATCCACATTCAGTAAATAATGAAGAAGATCATCACTCTTCCTGGTACAGCGAGTCCATGCTTTATTTCTGTGAGCTAAAACAGACGTGACTGCAGTGTTGTAAATAAACCCAGCACCGAGAGGCTGAAGCGGTCGGGTCTCGGGTCGACAAACTCCCAGCCAAAAGGAGAAAGGAATCCTGTGTGAATATGGGACTGTGAGGCACACACAAAAGTTAGGAAACAAGGTTTAGTTTCTTCATGGATCATCTGCGGGTCGACTGTAGGTGTGCATGTGAGTTTTGACGCTTTGTGTTTTGATGTGGTTTTGGTGGATGGAGCTGTGGTGGTGACTGTAGTGTTCCCACCATCTGAATACCTGCATTGACTTAATCACTCTGTCTCTGATATCACTCTGACTGTCCCTGCAGTCTTAAAAACAAAGTGAAATCAAAATCCAAACACAATTTCATGCCTAACCAAGAGAAACAGGACTGTACAGTACATCTTTCCTGAATATCTTTAATTATGGTGAACATAACATGTTAATATTAGTTCCCCCCCCCCAACCATACATGCATGTTGATGTAGTACAAATGTGTTGATATTAGAGGCAGAAAAAAAGTTAGTGTTTTGATTTGAATATTATGGAGGGAAAAAAAAACAAGAAATTTGTATATTAACTGTCTGATAACTGCTGACTAGTGCAAATAATACTGAGAAACATTAACAAGGAATTAACATTGAAAAGAGAAAAGTAAGTATTTGTTTCTACTTGTCAGTTATCCCTACATTAAGACAGTGAAACACGTGGATAAGTTGTATACACACTCGAGCTGCAATACAGCAGATTGGACTGAACTCAAACTTTTAAGTGATGCACACCATGAGCAAGTTGGGAGAAAAAAAGGGGACTGTATACAAGGAAAAGCACGTGATTAGCCACTGTAAACTATGGTGGTGGATCACTGATGCTTTGGGGTGGTTATGTGGAAGGATATTTCGGCCAGGAACCTGCTTGAGGTTCAGATTTGAATAGGTGGAGAGAGCCTTCAACAACATACTCCAAACCAATACAGAAATAGTTAAAGAAACACAAAAATCAATGACCGTGTGTTTCTCCAGATTTAAGCCTCATTGAAAACCTGTGGTCTGATTTGAAGACCATAAGCAGAAACCTGTGAATCTGAAAGAGCTTAAAATCATCTCAATAGCTAAAAGAAGAGGACTAAGATCCTTCAAGCTTGTTAAGACATTACAAGAAGAGAGCCAGTGGAGTTCATTCTCTCCAGGAAAGGAGTCACAAAATATTAACTGTAAGAAGCTGCTGATCATTTTGAAACCAGTGGATAGTACAAAGACTGTTCTTTATGTGTTTTGTCACCAAGTTTAAGCGCAAAAATATCACTTGCTTTTGCTCAATTTCATGGGAGCCAATATTTCTGGAGAGCCATATTTTTCTACTGATTTATGATGACGGAGATAAAAGGCCGCAAACAGGAGTGAGTGATGTGACACAAATATCATGATGACATATAAAGTGAAAGTGAAAAGTATGCTTAATTGGGTCCAGGTCAGGTGACTGACATTGCTATTTAAAAACATTCCATTTATTTACTTTCAGAAGCTCTTGGGCTTGTATGTTTTGGCTCATTATTCATCTCTAATGTGAAGCACTGTCCTGTCTGTTTTGTAGCATTTGACTGAATCTGAGCAGAAGGTATAGCTCTATACACTTCACAATCCATCCTGTTATTTCTATCAGCAGTCACGTCACCAATAAACACCAGTGACCCGCTTCCACTGGCAGCCAAACATGCCCTTGCCATAACACTTCCTCCACCATGTTTGCCATATGATGTAGCATGCTTTGGATCATGAGCCTTTCCATTCCTTCTCCGTGCTTCCTATTCTTCTCTTCCCATCATCCTTGAACAAGTTTATCTTGGTTTCATTTGTTTTTTTAGATGATTTCTAGCCAGGCCTAAATTAGTGTAATTAGATATCTAGAGTGTTACCAGTGGTTTGCATCTTGACGTATTTACAGTCATGAAGGCATCTCTTGATTGCAGACGTTGACAATGATACACCTACCTCCTCCAGAATGTTCTTGACTTGGCTAGATTTTGCGAAAGGGTTTTTCTTCACCAAGGAAAGAATTCTGCAACCACTGACTTTAGTCGTCTTCTGTGGTCTTCCAGGCCTTTTGTTGTTGCTGAGCTCGTCAGTGCAGTCCTTCTTTTTAAGAATGTACCAAATTGTTGATTTGGCCACTCCTTAAGATTCTGTTCTCTCTCTGATAGGTCGATTTTGTTAAGCCGTGTGCACCAGTTTCCCCAACCGTTACACACAGTGGAGAATTTTGGATAGAAACATAAGTGTGTTCTCGTGCATGAGTTTGATTTCCACGATGTTTAAAATGGCCCCCTGCCTTAGAGGACTTGGAGGTTACACACTTTCTTCCTCAGTCACGTGACGATTTCGCCTCTGTCTGATGGTGACTGAGGTCATGTTGGGAATAAAAGGTAACGCTGACAATGTAAACTGAAGGAAGTCATTATCGGTGAGACTCTGGGTGTTTGTTAATGCTAGCGTGCATATGACTTCATGTGCCGTTGTGGCTTATACTTCCGGTTAGCAAAAAAAACCCGCTAGTGTTATATTTGAGATGACCTTTCTAAAATCCCCACACTAGACTGTAGTGCAGAGTGCAGAGTGTCAGTGTACAGTACTTCATTTGGGACACAACTTTAGTATTTATTCTCCGAAGTGTGTTTTCAGAACAGAAGTAACTGTGATGAGTAAATCTCCCCTGTGCTGCGCGCAGACCAACTCATCCATAATAATTATTATGGATATTATTATTATTAGTTGACAACGATTTTCATAATCGATTACATCGAGTAGTTGTTGGAGCTCTAATTGAGAGACATATGAACAGCTACCAAATGCAAATTCAAGACTTGGGATCAAGTCCAGACCTTTTATCTCCCTAATCAGTTATGAAATAACGAGGAATCGGGTCACACCTGGCCATGAAACTGATCATCAGTCAATTTCTTTGGAGCCTGCATAAATAGAGGGCCTCTGTCCAAATACTTATATATCCAACTGTATACCATAAATGACGGTACCAGCAAAACAGTTAACCAGACAAAAACAACAGTGAAAACGGTGAAAATATATCCCATGTTCAAACTATATCGTACTGTTGTGTGATAAAATTTACTCTGACAGTGTGGGAATTTATCACAATATCCACCATGATGTTATGCGGTCACATATTCCAGCTCTAGACTACAATGAGGCCCTGTTTACACTAGTGTGTTTTCGTTTTAAAATGCATAATTGTTGCTATGGTTACGCCTGTCGTCTACACTACTTTGGCGTTTTCCACCCTCCAAAACGGAAACGTTTGGAAAAGCAGAAAACCGTTTTAGTTTGAAAACTCCGGGCTCGCGTATCAGACCAAAAAAATACTTTTGAGGCGTGGATCCGCCCACATTCGCTCCCTGATTGGGTCTTCTGGATCATTGCGTATCCTTCCCTGATTTGTCAAACCCCTACCAAATGACCATTACACTACCTTGATCGTATACACGGCAACACGGAGACTTAACCACAAGCTTTGTCGGCATTCTTAGCAGCCATTGTGCAGTTAAATTCTGTATTTTATAAAACTGCAGCTGCTACAAGAGGCGAGCTATGATTAGAGAAATCAGCAACAAATCTCATTTCAGGCGGCAAAAGTCCTACATGGCACGCCGGTTTGGACTAGCAACCAACTTCCTGTTTACACTTGTATGCGAATGCGCAGTATGCATGAATGGCCATGTTTTCAGTCATGTATTGTGGACGAAGATCGTTTCTGAAACACAGCAGAAACACCAGTGTGGACAAGGATCGTTTTCATTTCAAAACAAAAATGGGGTCTAAGTAACTGTGGCTCAGTGGTTAGACCGAGATCATCTCCAGTTTAATGGGAAGCAAACGGTTCCGCTCTGATTAAAAGAAGTAAAAAGCCCTGATCTAAAGACGATGGGGATTTCACCTAGCCAGTGGAGACATCTGTGTGATGGGCCTAATTATCACTGTCCAACCACAGCATGGAGTCTGTCAGAGACACTGATCTCCCCTTCTTAACCACACACATACACAGCTTTGTGGAACTGAATAATTAAATTTACTTGGCACATCCTCTTTCTTTCAGTCTCACCTGAGCTGTTCTCAGGTCAGGGCCATCATGCATCCATTAATGAGACCAACAAACAACCTGTCAGACAATGCAAACACTCCATCAGCATCTGCACACACACACAGAGTTGTGGCACACAGGAAGCTGAGAAACCCTAGTGGGTGCCACAATGACCCAAACATCACTTCACCACTTAGATGTCAATCTCTCAATTTAATTTGTATGACCTTTCAAAATGAGTTCAATGCAATAAAGACAATGAAAAGGAAAGAAAAGAATCTCTCTCAGCTGACTTAGGGAAGAAAGCTCTAGAGGAGACGACTGTAAAGCCGATACCGTCCTCCCCTGGGGTGTGGCGTATATGGAGATATAGTCAAAGCAGGACTAAAAGTAGAAATGCTAATGATGGTGCAGGAGCGTATTATCCATCCTTCTGCTCCCTCTTCTCTCCCAAGCCATGCCCTTACATCTGATAGCAACCCAATCTGAAACACATTATACCTTCGCTTGATCCTGACCTCACGCTCATGGAAATAGATAAGTGAAAGATCTACGCAAGCTTGAGGCTCGTTCTGACAGGATGTGCGTGAACACAGGTGGAAATGGAAATAAAAGATTGAGGGATGTGATGAGAACATGTTTGTATATGTACGAAGACAGTTCGAAGTTTTTAAATAATTCATTTCTACAGTTGCATTTTTCGTTGTTACTCTCGGGTCAAACTGAACGCAATCGCGAACGAATCTGAAGTAAATGCTTGTGTAATGTTTACAGAAACGTTTTAGAAGATTCCATATTATAAACGCATCATAAATTAGTCATGTCCTGTGTTCAGCGATGTTTTATTAATTTCCAGGACATTGTTAGAACTGGGCTTTTCCTGAAGGACTGGGAGATTTATTTTCAGCTGTGGTTTCACCTTCTTGTTAGTACGTTAGCAAGCCTGTGCTGAAACTGGACAGATTTGGTTAAATAAGGAATAAAGCTTTGAGACAGGAGCAAAGTTACTGCTACAACCCTGACCTTGATTATTTTTGCTCGAACAGTACATTCCGTAGCACCCTGACGATGAAATGTTTGATTAATTAAAGGCCATCTGTTTAAAATTATGTTTAATGTTGTGGAACATATGCTCCCTCACCAGCTTCTTTCTTTTTCTCCTCTTGCTCGCTTTCTTCTCTCAGCTTGAAATCAAGAAATCTCCATCTTTAAGATTGATCCCACGTCGAAAAACTTCAAAATCACACCGCAGACACCGGAGACTCCTTCCAAAAACTTCACCATAGCAACAATTACATGTGTTTTTGGCTTGTTTATCTATAGATCTATAATATCTGTTACTAGAGAAATTATAAGATTCATATAATTCATATATTTATTGTACACACGATAATGTAAACCTTGGAAGTTCCATGATTTAGAAAGATGTTGCTGCTGTAATAGAAGATGTGGGGCTACGTTACAGGCTCATGTTACACTGAAACTTTATTCACTCAGTAGCCTATGGTGTGTCCTAACGCTGGGTGAATTAAAGTTTAATGTGAGGTGATGCGCATTTTCTAACGAATTTATCTACTCTGATCTGTTGAATGTTTAAGGAATATTCAGTGCTTATGGAGATGTAATTCAGACATTATCAGTTGTTAAGATGTGACTGAACGAATGGTCTGTAATGTCAGATGAAGTGTGTGAGTGTGTGTGTGTGTGTGTGTGG
>JAFFST010049290.1:0-10988 GCA_022414735.1 Noturus placidus
GTTGCTGCTAAGGGTGGCCCAACCAGTTATTAGGTTTAGGGGGGCAATCACTTTTTCACACAGGGCCATGATGGTTTGGATTTTTTTCACCTTTAATAATAAACACCTTCATTTACAAATTGCATTTTGTGTTTACTTGTGTTGTCCTTGACTATTGTTTAAATTGGTTTGATGTTCCGAAACACTTAAGTGTGACAAACATGCAAAGGAACAGGAAATGAGGAAGGGGGCAAACACTTTTCACACCACTGTAAGCCAATTGTAAGGGCATGTCAGTAGGTTATTCAATAGGCACAGACTCCACCTTTGAACAAATGTACTTAGCATTTAGCTAGCAGAAAATAAGTGCAATTTACCACACTGACCATAGCAAAACAAACAACAACAACAACAAAAAACATAAGAAACTTGATATCTAGCTGAATCGAGCGAACAAGTGCGCTAATGTAAGCTATTGAGCCACTGAAATGTCTTACATGTTCAGCAGAAAAAGACCCATCTCTGTCAGTCTTCAATCTCTTCAGATCTTGAGTTTTTGCCACCTCTCAAAAGCCATGCCGATATTTATTCTCTTTTTAGCACGGCTTTGTCACTTTCCCTTTTTGACTACAGGCTCTCCACATTTCGAAGCTTCTTGGTTTTGACAACAGCTGATTCCCCAGATATCATCGCTGATTGTGTTTAGAACTATCCAGATTAAAAGCAGCCATAGAGGACAAGCTATAAACACTCTATTATTCCTCAATCCTCACACGCAATATAGTTGATGGTAATTTTTCTTTCTGTTTATGGACGTGACATAACCACGCGAAGACGATTGACATCAAGCTGACGTTTCCAGCGAAATCTGACCCGACAGATAAGTTTAATGTTGCAAATTGGGTTAGGTAAGGAGACCGTTTTGAATACTGATTTATTATGTACTCATATGGCGATCTATAGTTTTTTTGAGTGCATTTACAATGATCAAAACATACATTATTACATAGTACATATAACGATATTGTGATAGTTTAAAATGGCATTTAAGGGTTTCCCAGGCAGCTTGTATTGACTTTCTCTCAGAAATAAAAAAAAATTATAGCCTCAATAATAGCAGTCTTTTGGATCATAATACTATATATTTAAGACATAATTATTGGATAATGTAACCACTTTACAAAAGAGCTGACAGCATATGACAGTATAATTGAGTTTATAATAATTTTTATGAGTTACTGAAGTTAATATAACAATTAAAATAATTGAAAGCTTTACTGTTACTGTCAAAACACCTAAATGTTTCCATGCCTGTAGTTAGCGGCCATGCATGTGCCTTGATTCCTGAGACTTCTGGCCAGTGCCCTCAGTTAAAATTAAACACTCAAAATGAAGGAATGGAATGGGTAATCCTTAAGCCATCATTGCTTCCCCACTTGCTCCTTGGTCAGTGAAGCTTTAGCTGACAGATAACCAATAAAGATTTGACCTTTTCCACGTTGCTGCAGAACCCTGCCTGGGTGCGCTGTGATGCTGCTGCTGCACCTTGCTGTTTATCACCACACTGCCAAACTGACTAATGCATAAAGAGCAGGGCAAATAGTCAGCAAATGGCATTCAGCAGAGATAAACAATGCTTCATTGTGTGCTTAACTTCAAAGATTGTACCTTTCCTCATATTTGAATAAATGTTGCTAACCCGGCTTGGGACATATGTTGTTTTACATACAATGGCCCGTGCTAACAATAGGATTCAAATCATTTAGGTGAATCCAAAGATGGATGTATAAAACAAAGCACTGTTCTTATATCTCATTTAAGCTGACAGAAATGACAGTTATATCTAAATAAATATTCTTTTAACAGAAGCAATGATTTCCTGAATTTGTCTGAATAAAAGTGATTGGTTTATTAAATGTTAGGTTATTGTAGCTGGAAAAAGCTCCGCTGATTTTTGTGATTTTCTTCCCAAGGTGTCTAAGCCAGTTGGTGGAAATTGAGAGCATCTGTGCATTATTAGAAGGTTAGATAATACCATATTTGGAGAAAATACTTGGATTTAGGGTGTAGGTTGAATGAGATTTTATTTACTTTTATTGTATTCAAATGATTGTACAGTGTTTTAATGGTAAAAGTATCTGTATAAAAGTATTGTTTACACACACTCTAATGACTAATGATATTAGTCTGTGAAACATGTTATTTCTGTGTATTGTTTTATTCATTTGTTAAAACTACTCAGGAGTTTTTTCTGCCTTCATTAGCTCTGGCTTGGCTTTCCATCTCATTTAGAAGACTATTAGAATCATTTGTTGAAAGGAGAAAAGCCTAACAGTCGTGACATTACATGGATTTAATGGGACAGGGGTTTCTCTGCACAGTAGATTTAACCTCTTATGGTTTTCAGTATGTTTTATTTTCATCCAGTTTGAATTTAAATGCACTAGAATGTAAAGAAGAGAATTTTTAGCTTTCATGTTGCCCTCTCCTTGTGTACTAACGTATGTCATATGAACTATGAAAGTTATCAGAGTAAGGATTTCGGTTCTGGAACCACAATTAATTGTTATTGGCAAGCGGTTAATGATTTCACAATAAATGCTAATCTATAAAGCATGCCTGGCTAAGCAGTGCAGTCTGCTGGAGGAACGGGATCCAAAATGAGAGAATGGATCGTGAGCATTCACCAAAAGCTGTGCGCACCCATTCTCTTCAGGGCAGCAATAACTTTCTGTAATTTGTTGGATGCCCTTGTATTCAACTCTATTTCACTTCTAGATATAATAACAGGATTTTAATTTATGTAAATTAAATGCTTGAAAATGCAGAAGGCTATGAATTGGACTTGAACTGGTGGGGTCTGGTGCAAAGGAGGGAACATGCATGCAGCTGTAATATAAAGTCAGGATACTAGTACTCAAAGGATTTCTTTAATATAGTATATAATGGAGTATTTTATTCACCATATTTAGTACAGAGAGTATAAGGTTACTTATTATGTATATTACTAAATGCATTGTTTTGTATGTGACCTGTTGCTGAAGTAACTGAGTAAGCAGATCTGCTGTGTTGAGTTTGAGTGAGCACCAGTGTCCCTTGTTCACCCTGAAGATTACATGCTTGACTCTATCAAATGGGTCATTTTGGGTAATAATTAAATGTATTATTACACACACAAACTCACATACCTGCACTGGTCTCACTGACAGTGAGACACCGGAATCATACAGAGCTCAGAGTTTCTTTTGCCAGGGCTTTGAGTTGGATAGCCAGCAGGCTCCACAATGCACCAGTACACTAATTACATATTTTTTCCAGAAGCAGGCTTTCAAACATGAACAGTTTTTTTACACCTTTCTGTTTCTTGCCTACAAACCACAGAGTCAAGGAGAGTGACTCTACCCTTGCAATCAAAGTATTTTTTTTACTCAGCCCTCACCTAATATTCACCAAAATGAGCTGCCATTTGGACAGTGACAAAATTCCTAGACAAGAGCAGTCAGGCATTAATACTCGGGTACTTCCTTCATTGCCTTGCAAATCAATAGGAAATAATTGTGTGAAATGCTAATGTTGAGAAATAAGTAGTATGCTCGTGGTGGTTTATGAGCTGCACCGCTCTGAATCGTGGTATTAGTGATGAACATGGGATGCAATGTTTTTATGGTTTTTGCTCTTTGTCGGTTTTGAAGTTATGCTTGATTATCAACTAGGAAATAGCATTTATTGCAGCCACTCCCACTCATTTCCTTTTTCTCTAATGAAACTGCTGGAATATTTTTTTCAGATGGAAATGGATGGCAAACCAAATTTTTATAGCATATAATTACGTGATTTATTAGCATGCAAATCATCAGTTTGTTCTTTATTGATTAGGCGTAATGACATTTCCGCCTGGCTAATTTTTACTTTCTGTAAGATCAGAGGCTGGGACTTTACAGCAATGCTCTGCTAGGAATCTTTCTAGGATGCAAATGGAGCCTGGTTCTGCATCAAAACTTCTGTAATGCAACGTTGCTGGATGTACCATTGAAACTCTACATTACCCTTCTGAGATTGATTTACAGCCTGAATGAGCGTAGCTATCGTACAGAGACATACAGTCAACCCATTCAAGAGTGAAGCAAAGTGTTAAATCTCATGTTCTGAATAATGGTACTTCTGAGGCATGCAGTACTTGAGAAATATGCATTCGAATGAGCTGTAATAATTTGTCCTCGGTATCACGTTTATCAGACATTTAATTTCAGTAGTATTTTAATGCACCCTGTAGAATTATACTCACTTTCTCATAATCTTAAAAAGGCGACACTGGAAGAGCATCCATACTGAACAGTACAGATTGATAAACCAATACTTGGCCTGCAGACATAGGGATTAAGTTTCAGGGCTATATATTCAACTAGTAGCCCCAGTGTGAAATGTTAAGGAGTGTGCTACAGTAGGTGGAGTGGTTTTAGCAAAGTAGTCATTCATTACATGCCATTACACACCATTCATTACATAGCTCTTTCATTGTATAACGTGCTGGTTTGGATTCTGCCATTTTTTCTGTACTTTAAAAGTTTGGAAGTAAAATCACACTTGAGACCTTGAAAATGAGGAAAGCAAAACACAAATAATCACCACAGGCAGAAAGTTTATGCTAATATAACAGTTTTCCTTGTATCCAAAGTCTGACGTGATTGGGGGGCGCACAGAGGACATTTATCACTGCGGTACAGCACATCGACGCTCTTTGTATGATTGAGTAAATTAGTTGGAGCTAATTTGCTTCTGCTGCTGAATGCTTCACAGTTGTTTTGTTTTTTTTGTGTGTGTGTGCTGATTAACACAAGAATTATTGAGTATGCCCTATGGATGTTGGTCCAAGGTAGAGGAGAAAAAGAAAATGCACTGCCTGTGCTAGAAAACAAAAACCATACATATTTTTATGGTTATTCAGTATGACATTTGATCCAATCAGAGAATTTTAAATTCAAATGCTCAGTTCATTTCACAAATAACAAGTCTGACATAACTCAGTTCGAAACTCATCATTATGCTTATTAAAGCGTTCACATTCATTTCGTAGGCTTGGTTTTTAAAGTAGGCCTGGTGTCTGAAAGATGGACCACACATAACACATCACATTAGATGTGCCTCATGGTATTAAATGATTCATCACATGACAAAGCTTTAGGTGTTTATAGTCCATTAACTTCCTTACAGAGAACTACAATATAGTGTATTGAGCCTATGGAAAAAAAAAAAAAATATTACATAGGTTTTAATCAAAATGTATACTGATTCTATGCTGGTAGGTAGTTTTGTTTAACTCGGTTGTGAATGGCCTTAGAGTAAAAAGGCATGTTCATGCCTTTATAAATAATAGCTGTTTTTAAGAAAGACTACAGTTTATGGATTTTTTTTAATCTTTATAATTATTCATAAAAAGTTCTGTTATATCAGTAAATAATGAAAGGGTCCATGAAATCAGTGTCTTTATGACATGTTGAGTGCAAAAGTTTGCATCTATACTTACTTTCAGGGTGGGAATAAATGTACCGATCCTTGACATCATTGACTCATTGCCATGCTCTAGTTAATATATTTAAGAGTGCCTCATTAAGATGTCAGAGCACGTTAACTTTGTAAAGTTCAGCCAGGTTCCAACTCTCATGTAGTATTTTGTGAGCAGTCTAGAAACAGCTTTGTCAACTTATGTTGGCAAACATAAATGAAAAATGGAGGGGAAACAGCGACTAAGAGACAACCAAAGCAGAAAAATTACTGAAAATAAATAGCAAGAATAGCAAAAATCCAAAACAAAGAGCAATAGATATAAAGAAGCCCTTAGAGGCAAGTGCAATTTAAGTCCATACTGAAATCACATTTTTATAGTTAAATTTTTTTTTAGTATTTAAATTTTTATATAATAACATACACTTTCTGACCATTCTTGTTAATTGTGATAATGAAGCTATAAAAACAATGAAATGTCTTGTGGGTCTCATCATTATAAAGTAAGGGTGTGCAAACTTTTACACTCAACTGCATGTATAATCCAGTTTGTTTTGATTTTACAGGATGCTAAAGTGCGAGAGCAACTGGGTGTGGCCGGTGTGGTGGGAAAGATTGAGAACAGAATGCTGACAGTGGTGTCTGGTCCAGATATGGTGAACATGACCTTCCTGAACTTCATGGCCTTCCAAGATGAGGTGGCTAAGGTAAGCACTGCATTAACAAGTTACTACTCAAACACATGTAAAAACAATTTTTTTTTTTTAATTATTATTATTTTCATGTTTTGTTATTTAAGTTATTTAGATTTGTAGTACTTGTGTAATGGGGCAGAATTTTATCAGAAAGCCAGCACATCAGTCTGAATGTGATATAGGTGCAAATCATTTATTATGTCACTGTTATGTTACAGGGGTGGACAAATCATAGATTTATTCAGTAGCCCACCAGGCAAGTAAAACCAGTCCCATATTATAGTTTCTCAGAAATATAATTGATTAAAAATAGCAGCTAAAATAACATAAGTAAAGTATGGAGTTTTTGTTTGGTAGACAAGCAAATAATAGAAATAATGCTCGGCCTTAGTCATCATTTTCTAAGAAGGTGTCTGAGTTAGCACAACTCTGGCCAGTGTTTCAGCTATGAGCAATGGTGTTTTCCTTTTCACACTGAATATAAAAGATATTAAAACTCGGGTAGCATCATTATTTTTCTCGACATGTTTAACTACAAAGCGATGCGAGCTGTTCTATAGAGGAAGAGTTATACAATGGCTTTGCATTGGACATGCATCTGTGTTTTCACATATCTGCATGTTTCTGATTCTGAAAAAGTTGTATGTCGTCTGTGCAACTTAACCAGCCCAGTAAAAGCTGATGTGCATAGTGTAGCAGGCAGCAGGATTCAGAATGAGTATCTCAGACTACAGTTAAAGCATGTATAAGGTACATTACAGTAGTCAAATGTATTTGGTTAAAAAAAAGCTTTGTTTTGCAAAAGACAGTATTTAATAGGTTTTTTCTTTTTCTTTTTTCTGGTTGTTGAACGAGAGAAGTAAAAACACTAGTGAATAGCGTACTTGACCACTGGGCAACTATAAATAAAAACAAATAGCCCAGACATGAAATCTGATTGTCCTGGGTGAATGAGTTACTGATTTGTAGACCCCTGTGTTAATATAAAAGTGTTTTACACTTATAATAATAATTAATAGGATGACAAAATCCACAATAAGAGAAAAAAAATCATTAAACCCGTGTAAGGCAATTTAGTTTAAGTTTCTAATAGTTTAGAATAATTTGCTGACTAAAAGGCATCCTGTTGAACACCTCTCATATAGTTACAGAGGGTGATATACTGTAGATTGTTAACTGTGTTTTGTATAATGTGTGCAGGTAAATGTGACAGACACGGCACTGTTAAACATTAAATATACTGTGTGTCAAAGCATGCTGTGGACGAACGTATATTTTATGTCTGATATGCAGGAGTGGTCAGACGGGCTCTTCAGCTTGGCTTCCAATCTCCTGATCCAAAACATGTCCCGAGAGTCCTGTCTAGATAAATTGTGAGTGAAGCCTTTTTAATACCTCATGTTCCTTTCACTATTTTCATTGCTGTACTATAGCTGTCTGCTATAAGTCCCCCTGAAATCACTTGTTCAGATAAAGGTACTTCTGTGGCATGCAGTACATGAAAAATGTGCATTCTCACTGGATCTAATGATTTATCAGTCACTTTTATGCACCATTTTTATGCCCCCTGTAAAATTATACTGACTCCTCCATATCATAAAAATGCTATACAGAAAGAGCATCTATACTGAGCAGTAAAAGTTCATAAATCATTACAGAAATGGAAATTAAGGCTGCATCTATATTAATCTGGATAGATCTGAAAACTGTATTTTTGTTTTAAAACACTTTCTGTCTGCACTGGCGTTTTCGAAATTTTTCCAAAAATTGCTCGTCCACACTGAAACGTCTGAAACATCCCACCTGACGTACATCACATACTGTGCATGTGTAAAAACATAAGAAGCATTGGCCTGCATCATTTCCATCAGGTGTTTGTTTAGTAATGCAATCTGAAGGTTGTATAAAGTGACCCAATCAGGGAACGAATGTGGGTGAAGCCACGCCTTCGTTTTCAAAAGTCTTCGTTTTGGTCTGTTTACCTTGAAACGTGAGCTTGGAGTTTTTAAAAGTCTCCGTTTTCAAAGGTCTACAACACCGGAGTAGTGTAGACAACAGGGGTAACCATAGCAAAAGTTTCAAACGAAAACACACTAGTATAAACAGGGACTCACAATTCTATCAAACTAGATAGCACGCACAACAACTGCTGCGAAACATCGTCCACCATCTTGTTTGTTTTGCATTGAATGGGTCACATGACTGTCACATGACAAAAAATACATCATTCTTTTTGAATATCACCATTTTCTCAGTCCACACTACAACGCAAAAACAGCATTTTCAAATTTATCCACTTGAGAGAGCGTTTTCTAAAAACTTAATTTTCACTGGACCAAAATGCCATGAATGATCAGAAATGATCAGAAACCATCCATCCATCCATCTTCTATACCCCTTATCCTTTTCTTCAGGGTCACAGGGAACCTGGAGCCTATCCCAGGGAGCATGGGGATCAAAGAGGGGTACACCCTGACCGGGGTGCCAATCCATCGCAGTGCACAATCACATACACATTCACACACCCATTCATACACTACGGACACTTTGGACATGTTAATCAGCCTACCATGCATGTCTTTGGACTGGGGGGAGGAAATCGGAGGACCCAGATGAAAGGTCTTAGTAAAAGTGGACAGTGAGCGTACGTGATAATCAAAGTGAATGAATAAGAGTCATAGCAAAATATTTGACCTAAACATCTGGCTTTGAATCACTATTACCTCAGGTTATGAATTTTAAGCCTCTGCTCAGTAGCTTGCTTCATTAAGTTCTGCTATCATATAACACATTTACACTGATGTCAAGTAAGATTGGTATTGAAACATAAAATCACTGGGGCCTGGATAGTCTCTGACTTATTAGATAATGTGTCAAACTGCCCATGAACTTTTCCTGGAAGAACCAAGCCAAAAATATTTGCATTCTAGAATTAGCAGTGCAGGAAATTCCAGCATGTGTCATGGAGAAAATTGGAATAAACATAACAATGCCAGATGTCTAGCAAAGTTCTCAATGACTAACACATGTACATAAATGATGTACTATATACAGTATCTCACAAAAGTGAGTACACCTCTCACATTTTTAAGTAAATATTTGATTATACCTTTTCATGTGACAACACTGAAGAAATGACTCTGTGCTACAATGTAAAGTAGTGAGTGTACAGCTTGTGTAACAGTGTAAATTTACTGTCCCCTCAAAATAACTCAACACACAGACATTAATGGCAACAAAAGTGAGTACACCCCTAAGTGAAAATGTCCAAATTGGGCCCAGAGTGTCAATATTTTGTGTGGCCACCATTATTTTCCAGCACTGCCTTAACCCTCTTGGGCATGGAGTTCACCAGAGCTTCACAGGTTGCCACTGGAGTCCTCTTCCACTCCTCCATGATGACATCACAGAGCTGATGGATGTTAGAGACCTTGTGCTTCTCCACCTTCTGTTTGAGGATGCCCCACAGATGCTTAATAGGGTTTAGGTCTGGAGACCATGCTTGGCCAGTCCAATACCTTCACCCTCAGCTTCTTTAGCAAGGCAGTGGTCGTCTTGGAGGTGTGTTTGGGGTCGTTATCATGCTGGAATACTGCATACTGATCATGCTCTGCTTCAGTATGTCACAGTCCATGTTGGCATTCATGGTTCCCTCAATGAACTGTAGCTCCCCAGTGCCAGCAGCACTCATGCAGCTCCAGACCATGACACTCCCACCACCATGCTTGACTGTAGGCAAGAAACACTTGTCTTTGTACTCTTCACCTGGTTGCTGCCACACACGCTTGACACCATCTGAACCAAATAAGTTTATCTTGGTGTCATCAGAGCACAGGACATGGTTCCAGTAATCCATGTCCTTAGGCTGCTTGTCTTCAACAAACTGTTTGCGGGTTTTCTTGTGCATCGTCTTTAGAAGAGGCTTCCTTCTGGGACGACAGCCATGCAGACCAATTTGATGCAGTGTGCGGCGGATGGTCTGAGCACTGACAGGCTGACCCCCCACCCCTTCAACCTCTGCAGCAATGCTGGCAGCACTCATACGTCTATTTGCCAAAGACAACCTCTGGATATGACGCTGAGCACGTGCACTCCACTTCTTTGGTGGACCATGGCGAGGCCTGTTCTGAGTGGAACCTGTCCCGTTAAACTGCTGTATGGTCTTGGCCACTGTGCTACAGGTCAGTGTCAGGGTCTTGGCAATCTTCTTATAGCCTAGGCCATCTTTATGTAGAGCAACAATTCTTTTTTTCAGATCCTCAGAGAGTTCTTTGCCATGAGGTGCAATGTTGAACTTCCAGTGACCAGTATGAGGGAGTGAGAGCGATGACACCAAATTTAACACACCCTCTCCCCATTCACACCTGAGACCTTGTAACACTAACAAGTCACATGACACCGGGGAGGGAAAATTGCTAATTTGGCCCAATTTGGACATTTTCACTTAGGGGTGTACTCACTTTTGTTGCCAGAGGTTTAGACATTAATGGCTGTGTGTGAGTTATTTTGAGGGGACAGTAAATTTACACTGTTACACAAGCTGTACACTCACTACTTTACATTGTAGCACAGTGTCATTTCTTCAGTGTTGTCACATGAAAAGATATCTTCAAATATTTACACAAATGTGAGGGGTGTACTCACTTTTGTGAGATACTGTGTATATATACAGTGGTGTGAAAAAGTGTTTGCCCCCTTCCTCATTTCCTGTTCCTTTGCATGTTTGTCACACTTAAGTGTTTCGGAACATCAAACCAATTTAAACAATAGTCAAGGCCAACACAAGTAAACACAAAATGCAATTTGTAAATG
>JAFFST010049290.1:12032-27963 GCA_022414735.1 Noturus placidus
TCCGAAACACTTAAGTGTGACAAACATGCAAAGGAACAGGAAATGAGGAAGGGGGCAAACACTTTTTCACACCACTGTATAAACAATGCATGATGAAACGATAGCTCAGGTTGCTATTTTCTAAAATGAATAATTGAAGGAACCTGTCCAGTTCTGAAATATTTTTTTCTAAGAATATACCTCTGTTATGATGTGTAGCACATCTGTGAAACATGTGGGCAGGTTGGATGTTTCTGTGTACATGGCAGACACTAGGCCAACTTCACCTACATTTAATTTGTTTAACCTATGCCTGAGAAGATTAGTGTGCCAGATAAAACTAAAAGCATTAAAACCTATTGAATACTTCTGTAAGTAACAGCCAACACATAACTCTGGCAATCAAATACTATTTTCTGAGCTAAAAACGGAGGATTCCTTAATGTCAAATGAACACCTCATGTAAATTCAATGGCGTGTGCATTTTACACGCTGATGACGTATAGTAGAAAGTCTGAAGAAATAGAAAATAATTGAAGGGTAAACGCTGTAACACTGCTGTATTCAGAATATTACAGGCAGTGTGCATGAAGCCAGAAATCAAACATATACAGCAGAAACCTACTGAAATGTTAGACAGATACTTTTGCCATTTCTGAAATTAACTGAATATGTGTAAAATGTGCTGAGATTTTTTTTTTAATGGCTATGAAAACAAAAAATAATGAACCCGCGGTAAAAAAAGAAACATCTCACATTCAATTCAATTCAATTCAATTTTATTTGTATAGCGCTTTTTACAATAGATATTGTCTCAAAGCAGCTTTACAGGAATATAAACACAGTACACACACAGTAAAAGTGAGAACCAACTGAGCAAGACACTGAGTGGAGACAATGGCAAGGAAAAACTCCCTAAGATGTTTAAGAGGAAGAAACCTTGAGAGGAACCAGACTCAGAAGGGAACCCATCCTCATCTGGGTCACAACAGACATTCTTAAAGAGACAATTATTGGTTTAAATGTAATCTGTTTGGCTTTAGAAAGCCTTTGTCCCAGCAGTCTGGATTTGGAGTAGATGAGAGCTCCATCCAGAAGTAGGACCTCCGAGACTGATCATGCAGGTCCGGAGAGCAGAAAAACATTTCTTAACATGTGTAAACATTCAACTGCTTTTATTTCCAGGAAATTTCTTAACATGTGTAAACATTTGTATTAACATAAAAACTGAGACATAAACTGAAGAGGACATTTGAGGAACAGAAATGGAATAATTAGTCCTTGAACAAAGGGGGGGTGTCAATATTAAACGTAACAGTGAGTATCTGGTGTAACCTTCAGCTGCTTTAAGCACTACAGTCAATCTCATCCTCATGGACTGCACCAGATTTGTCAGTCCTTGCTGTGAGATGTTACTCCACTCTTCCACCAAGGCATTTAAAAGATCTTGATCAAATCTGCGGGACCCATGATTACATGTAATTTTACAATGCAAGGACGATCAGCTGTCCTTCCTGTCTACCTGTAGCACTGTCTTAGGCGTCTTACATTACAGACATTGCAGTTTATTACTCTGAACTCATCTGCAGTCCTCATGCCTCCCTGCAGCAGGCCTATATCATGTTCACGAACCCTAGGTATCTTTCCTCTGCTGTTTTTCAGAGTCAGTAGAAAGGTCTCTTTAGTATCCCAAGTTACTGTAACTGTGCCCGTAATCGCCTACCACCTTAAAACTGTTTGTGTCTTAAGGACTGTTCCACAGATGCGTGTACAATGATTGTTTATTAACAAGCATGAAAAACATCGTTAAAACCCTTTCCGGTTTAAAGATCTGTAAAGCTTATTTGGATTTTGCAAAATAATCTTTAAAATACAGTCTCCTGAAAAAGGGACGTTTTATATATTGTGTATATATATATATAATGATTATGAAGTGTGTGACCAGGGCTGGGGTTTGAGAGAGTTCAGAACCTTCACCTTGATGGTTAATTAATACCAGCATAACTTTGGTCTTAGAAGTCCTTAACACTAGCATGGGAAACTACATAATGGTCATTAATAATTTGCCCAAAAAAAAAAAAAAAAAAAAAAAAAACACTATTCATCATCCATAACAATAGATCAGGTTGCATTCAGGCTATTTTTAGTTCAGTGCTGATGCAGAGCATCCTGCTATAAGTGTGGAGCAATGCATAAACTACCTGCAGTGTAAACACACACACACACACACACAAACTTTCACACACAAGCTATAATTAGAAACACGTGGGGACGGATATGCACTGCTGCACACACAAACACAATGGCTGACAGAAGGCTTGTTGAGGTTAGGCAAATGAGGCTGGCTGATTTTCATGCACAGGGATATACAAAATGTCAGTAATATTTATAGAGTGAAGAAACAAATGCCTCTTCAGTTTATGCTTTTGTCCAACACACAGGACTATTTGTAATTCACAAAAGAAAGAAAGTGACAGATTCTAAAAGGAATTCATTTCCTTTTACAGGTATACTAGACTAATGCTGCAGCTCACTCCTGAGGGATCTATTCCCGTGAAGAAGTAAGTAACACAGCTCAACCTAAGTACATAACATACAGTATTTGCTCAGGCATCTGTCTATGACTGTTCCTCACATACTGAATCTGTTACAAATGCACCTGCAGTTAATGAAAATCATTTAATCGCATCTGCGACCATCTTTGAGCAGAATGGAACACTTCGCTAGCAAGCTAGCAATTAAAACATCCTCAGTCAGAATTTAGAACAGTCCTGATTTATGAAATGTGATCTTTGTAGAAAGCATAGGCATGTTTAGAAAGTTAATAAAAGTTAATTTTCGCATTGGTTTATGGAAATATATTGATGGTTTCTTAAGGTAGAGGTGTCAATGTAAAGTACATAATAAGCAGAAAAAAAATATTTTGGTCAGAACCTTTTTTGCTGATGTTGTTGTTGTTTTTGGCTGTTTGCCAGAATTCAGCCTTAGTGACACCCAGTGTATTCCATCGGACAACCTCACATTTAATATTACCTGAATTAAGATTAATGTGAAAATAAAGAAAAATGAATTAATAGTTATTTGGAGAGTACATATAACAGATTCTTGGGTAAACAATGTTTCAGTGCTTTATGAGTATATACTTCTGCTTAATTAAATAAAACAGTGTAGCAGACAGTGTAGATTGAGATAATTTATACCACACCTTGATGAAATATTTGTTGCCATGTTCCCTAAGAGAGCTTCTTGTGTGCTCTGTTCTAGCATCTTCCGTGTGTTTTCGGCAGACAGGAAGCGGGTTGAGAATGCACTGGAAATCTGTGGTCTTGCATCTGGAAGGGTAAGCCCTGGTTTATGTCATGTCAATGATGCTGGGTTTGTTTCTTGGCACTGAGATACTGTCATGTGAAAATGTGTAATCATATGATTACAATGTCCAGCTACAAATCTGTAGAAACATAACCGTATAATGATACTGATTTTGTGTGTAATTCTGAACTCAGTGCCTCTTATAAATGTTTATGTTTGTGATGCTGCCACAATTTATGTAGGTGAGCCCATTCATTAAGGACAAAAATACCCAATGGTAGTAAATATAAAACTGCAAGGGTTTGAATACCAAGAATTCAGCTTGTATATAACATACTCTATATGCATGCCAGGGTTACTATACGTCTGCTCCTGTGACCTTATATGCATCAAGCCTAACCAGCATGCATTCACACATACAGACACTCTATCTACAACAGAGTAGTGCACTGTTCTGTTGGAGGCTGGCTGGGATTATTATTAGTATGTGTTTGTGTTTGTTGTGGTTGTTAATGTTGTAATGTTGCGTTAATTAGAGCTAAATGTCAGCAGTGCTAATCCTTCTGCTCTGTCTTTAACGCAGACATCTGTATGTGTATGTGCCTCTGCCTTTGCTCTGATAAAAACCCTGCATGACTGCATCATCACATAAACAGCTCAAAGCATGAGAGATCCTTTTTTTCCTACATTCTTTTTCATATGTGCAATGTTTATTTCGTGTTCTGTAAAGATCCACATTCTCCATAACACATGCGATAAATGCATGCAGTATTAGACAGTGACTAAAGTCATTTATGATTAAAATTCCAATCCTGTAGATTCCATTTAGTTATAGTATAGTTTCTTTTCGATGAGACATGCTGCAACTGCTTTTAATCTAGGTGAACTGCATTGCTAAAATGTAATGTTCTTTCGATTCTAAATAATAAATGTGTAAGGTGGCGGAGACGGTGAAGTTGCTTTATTATAACAACGGCAAACAAATCCAAATCGAGAAGCAGAATCAAAGTTATCAAACAGGCACAAGTCAGCAACGTGCAAACAGAGTCACTTGGGCAAGAGACAAAGACATAAACCAGAAACGAGAAACGTGGTCGAAACCATAAACACAACAGCACAGAAATAAAAGGTTTGATATAGCCAGGTACATGATACTGAGCATGTACTTCACGACAAATTGGTTGCATGAGAGTCCTTATATAGTGTCCTTATATATAACCGAGTCCAGGTGTGTGCAATCAGAATGACAGTGAACGTGACTGTGAGAGAGTTTGTGATGTATGGTGTTGTAGTCCTCAGTGGTCGTGTTTGTAGGCTGTGTTGTAGGCTAAGTTGTGGTCGGCGCGGCCATATTTGTAGGCCGATTTCAGCAAAACATTACTACAATGAACTACAGGACAATTTAATAAACCATACATTTAGTTATCTTAGTTATTGTGTAATAATAATAATAATAATAATAATAATAATAATAATAATAATAATAATAATGGTATTCTTTGCTACAGCATTTCTGAATTTGCTTATGAATAAGTGCAAATGCTTTGAAACGTAATTCAAAAAGTTTTTGCTATTTAATTCGAATATAGAAATGTGGCTTCCAGAATTAAAATGCAAACATAAAATCCTTTCAATATTGTCTTTTTCAGAGTGGTTAAATTCTGCCATGTTCAAAAAGTATTCATATAACTGGCTATGTTGCGTTCCCTTTTCCTTGTCTTTCTTTTTCTTTTCAATTAAATTCCACTCACGCTGCTCTAGAAATAGCACTTAAATGCACTTTTTTTCTCCTTCAGAATGACTTAATTCCCCAGGAACAGTTCACTCCGGAAATATTCAGAGTGTTCCTCAATAACATTTGTCCCCGGAAGGACATCGATACCATCTTCTCAGAAATGTAAGCCTCTTTCATGGTTCATGCTGAGTCCAGCTTTATTGCTTTGTCCCTCCAAATTGGATGTATAGTCAGCTGAGAGGCTGCAATAGCCCAAGAAAGAAACACAGACACTCCCATCAATCTGAACAGAGCAGGCGTGCAAATTAAACCCATACATCAGATTGAGCACTGGATGAGAGATATGATTTGAAAGAGAGTTATGCATAAGATTCAATGACAAATTGGAGGTGACAAAGACTCTCCTGTCTATCTGATATACTGCTTAGAATCAGTTATTGGTTGTAACCACTTTCACCAAATGGTGAATTAGCTATTCTAAAATGGCCCTTGGTGTGAATTAGTGTGTGAGGGAGTGCACGATGTTTCCACTGGAGACCCCATGACTCTGAGAGGAGACTAATCAACGATGGGGTGGTGCATATCACCACAAAGTTCATTATTTTCCAATGTCATGTACTAAAGGGTTTTCCTCTTATATCACAGCACTTTGCAAATAATTTGAAGTTTTCATTTATTAATGGACATCTCTTTTTCTCAAATGAAATGCTACAGAGAAATCGGAAAGCACTCTGTACTGAAGACTCTTCTTTAACGCACAAAGGAGACTTCTTCCATAACTATAAAATAAAAGTGCTTTACAGAAAATGTTACAATGTCAAATGTTGCAGAGGTTGTTATTTATTTATTTTTTTTTAAATAAAACATATTTAAACCTATTATTATTACGTGGCACGTACGCTATACAAGTCCTTCTTAATGAGTTGTGTATGTAGAATGTTGTGTATGTATAAATGTTAACTTATCAGAATGATTTGAATTATAATCTGATCTATGTTTTTACAGAAAATTAGTCAACACGTTCTGAACAATTTGAATAAAGTATTTGACAATAATGAGGTAGAAGTTATCTAAATTCTGAATGCAGTGTTTTCTCTTACCTGACCATTTCTCCTGACAGTGATGTTCTATTGATACTCAGCTGTACTTCAGCCACATATCTCTCTGCCACTTATTCTATCTCTGTAGTGGTGCTAAGAGCAGACCATACCTCACAGTAGATCAGATGACTGACTTCATCAACAACAAGCAGCGGGACCCTCGGCTGAATGAGATCCTGTACCCTCCCCTGAAGCCCGAGCAAGTGCAGGCGTTGGTGGAGAAGTATGAACCTGACACCATGCTCTATCAAAGAGGTTAGAAGAGCCACCTGACCCTGAAATAATGGTGACCCCATAAAGTACTTCCATGTTATGAATAACTACAACTATGTTCATAGTCAAATCAAGTGTTTTTAAAAGTGCAGAACAAACACATGTCCTGAAGAGCAGTTCTTTACATACTAAAACGGACACACACACACACACACACACACCACACACACACACACACACACACACACACACACAAATAAAATCACAATTTGGCAAATTAAATAGTGCAAATAAAAATATGAAGAATTTACATTTAACAGTATTTATTGCAGTTGAAGCTTAAATTAAAAAAAAAAGAAAACCTGTGTAAGCAAGGGCTAGGTCTGAGACTTATTTGTAACCTACAAATAAATAAGAAATTCAAACACCTGGAAACGTGAGATACTCATCACCTGAAATAACATCTTTTTCAAAAACGCCTGTCCAGGCAACACCGCCTGCAGTGTTACATGGCTCAGCAGATTTTGGTGGAACTTTCACAAAATCCATCTGTGTTCATTTTTGCTTAAAGCGCACCTATTATGGTTTTGAAACGTGCCTAATTTTGTTTTAAAGGTCTCATACAATAGCTTTAAATGCATCCGAGGTCAAAAAACACTTTAATGTGCTCATAATTTAAACTGCACCTTTTTTCCAGCCAGTGTCAAAAACGACTCAATGATCCGTTCTAAAGGATTCATCCTAAACTTTCAGAGAGCATACTCTGCTCTGATTGGTCGGATGTCCCAGTCTGTTGTGATTGGGTCTACCGCTGACAGCGAGCAGCCGATTTTTTTTACAAATCTATGTAGGTTAGTACAGGATGTAAAGTCTGGAATTACTAATAACTCGTTTCAGCTGTTCAGAATCAGTTCCTTCTTTTGGGAGTTGATAACTCCGTTTGTCGTGCGCTTTGATTTTTGTTTATAACTTTGCAGACTTTTTTTACATTCACAAACAGCTTATAACATACTACATGAAAGGTAATATTTGAAAAACCATAATAGGTGCATAATTTATGTTTTTTTTTTTTGTTTTTTTTAAAAATTGAGTCAAATGTAAAAATGTATGAATTCAATTATTAGGAACTTGTTTGTTTTCTTAACATGTACAAGGGGCAGTACACTTGATTTTTTGAGTGTGTGTGCTTTTTCCCCTCAATAATTAAATGCTGCAGAAAGAGAAAGGCCTTCAGTTTGTGTTTTGTGTCTGATTTACTTCTCAGCAGCTGTGAACACGAAGCTTATATTCCACAAACCATAGAAACACTTTGGACTTTGGACAATTCTATAAAAAAAAAAAAAAAGGTTTCTCGTTAACGCAAGCCATGTTACATCCCTCATCATCCACACAACGGATTGAAGCATATTTGCGAAATTCATTTTGCTCTTGGAGGCACTGCTGATGCCATCTGTGTAACAGCGCTTCCACATGCTCTTCTGAAAGTCCTGTCAATGCTTTACATGAGCTTGTGCTTTTATCCATACTTGTGGAAGAGGCATCTGAAGAACTTATAGACCGGGTGTCGAAAAAAGTCTCCATACATGGGGAAATTAACACTTTTTAGCAAAATGTATTTTGCTTACAAACCATCCTCTACATGATGAACCATTGCATGTCCATCGCAACCTTACGACAGCTTCCCGATCCAACCATTGATCCCGAAGAAGCTACACTCATTTTATAGCATGTTGTCTAGCTTGTTGATGATGTCACTAACACTACTGTAGTAACCATTTCGAAGTAGGAAGGGGAATTTTACATGGCAAACACAGATAAGTGGCATGATACACACAGTGTAATGTCCCAGTGCAGTTATAGGAAATATAGGCAGTATTGGTACATCGCTCGACCAATCAAATTAGTGGAAATAATTTGGAAGGGGAAATGTTTAAAACTTTAAACTTACAATTTTATAATGTAAAAATGTTAATCAACACAAGAAATATGTTCACTGATATTCAAATAAGGTTTACAAAACTTTAATAACGCATTAATAAAAGCACAGTGCGATGATTAGAGTTAAGCCAGACATTTTCTTTGTGCTAAATGGTTTATAGGTTTAAGGTGATCTAAGGACAACAGTGGCTCGACGGTCATGGTTCTTAACGAATGGTCAGAAAATTAATTCAAAGCTAGTGTTACTACCTCAAACAAGGGCTTTAACCTTTAAGTCCACCTGGATAAAAATCGCCTGTCAAATGAATAAAAGAAAAGTTAAAAGAAATAACTGCAATAATTTTCAGGACTCCATAATGAGGGTTAGTACAATCAAACAGTGACACTCTCAGTGTGATCTACATCCACAGGTTCTTCTCTCACATGAATGAAAAGGTGAGGTCCTGTTGAGATGAAAGTCACCCACCAGTGCCTCATTATAGAGACTGTGTTCATATGTCAGACGAACAATTTTGTTAATTAGGCTGTGGAAGTCTTCCGAGTGCATGGTGTGATTAATTAGTGTGAAGTGGCCAGAGGGACTGAGGAGATTTAGACTGGAATTCTACCTGGAGGAACTGGGGGTATTGAAAACCAGCTGTCTTTATCTTCCCAGGAGACAAGACATCTAAATGTTCAGAAAGCTTTGGCTGTCACTGACCATCAAGCTAATTGGTGTACAACTTAGGCTAGGTTTGTGCTAGTTGCTGTTGAAGTGTTTTCTGGATTATACTTTTTCTTTACTTAATTTTCTGAAACATCAAAGTGTCACTGTCAGCTTTCATTTGTGTTCAAAAAAGTTAAAGTGTAGAGAAATTGCAACTCCTTTTTTTCTATGATGACTCATCATTTCCCAACAGTCTAGTCAGGTATTACTTGTCAGGAATGATTAGGCATAAGACAGCTATATGATGCCGCATTTGTATCAGGAACATGTTTGTATCAGGAACATGTTTGTATCAGGAACATGTTTGTATCAGGAACATGTTCCCTATGTTGATCTTTTTTCTTGCACCTAGACAAGAACCTAGAACTTACTACCAACGTAATTATGAAGTGTCTTATAACCAAATATTGGAATTTGGGCCAAAGCTTTTATATCATGTGAACACAGACTAAATGCAAGACTGAAAGCATAAAAACAAGCGAGCATTGAGCAAACAGCTACTAAAAGAATGTTAATTCATCCAAATATTAATGTTCTCTTGAAAAAAAAAAGTGGGATATATTTTTTTAAATGGCTGTATTTCTTTTATAGTTTCCTAGTATATAAGTAAATACAACTGAATTAAAGTTCTGCACATTAACCTTACTGTATCTACTAATTATTTATTTGCAGATACTAATACTGTAATAACTATAGTATCCAGTCACACAGTTACAAACCAGTATATAATACACTGAAGAATTTCTTTCACATATACAGTACAATATGTAAACATACTGTTTTGTTCCTCAGGGCAGATTTCTGTGGAGGGTTTTGCCAGGTATCTAAATGGAGACGAGAACAGCATCATCCCTCCTGAGAAATTGGACCAAAGTGAGGACATGACACTTCCACTGTCCCATTACTTCATCAACTCCTCCCACAACACCTACCTCATAGGTCAGTGAAGCAGTCCATGTGCATCTCTTTGTGTTCTATTAGATATACATTTTGTCAGCTTTGCAGGACCATAGCACTTGGCTAAGCAATCCTGATCCTCTGTATTTATAAATCCTCTCTCCATCTCCTGCGTAGAATGTTACAGGATTCATAAATTATCATAAATTATTAGGGCCCATTGCAGAGTACATGTTGAATAAGTACAATTAAATTGTACTTAAAGGAGACGACGGGTATTGTAGATTATTGAACATAATCCAATCGCATTGCTTTATTGTATCATTGTAATAGAACAATGGCAGATTGGTTTAAATTATACAAATTAGATTTATTGTGATTGGACATTTTAAATATAGCTAATAAATAATGTTGAAATGCACAGAATTGCGATTGATTGAATTGGTAGCTGGGCATATTACGGCTTTATGACATTATGGGTCATAATTTCTGAGAATTATAACAAGTGTTATTTTTTCATGATGTAATTACATAAGAGTACGAGTATTTTTAATTCTATAATTATCCTAAAATGTTCTTATCCTTATCATTTGTCCTGACTTGGTAATGAGAGAAAACTTAAATGCGCATACATTCTTTTGACCCCAAAGCTTGTTTGTTCCATGTCTTACCAGAAATATTTGTAAGGACAGTTTTTTGTAGGAGATTAACTTGATTTCTGTGACATGGAAATTACCGGCATGTAATTCACACCTCCAACGTTGCCAGAATTTCCTCGAGTAGCGCTCAGGGGTGAATTTTTATCTGAATGAAAAAAAAATATATAAATGAGCTAGTAAATAAAAAATAAACCTCAAATTATTTTTCAAATGGATTATGTCAACTAATTCTAATGGACTGTTTTATTCCCAGATAAAGACATTAAAAGAATGTGCAATTGCCTGCAGTTTTAGGAGATAATATATCAGAAGCTAAGTCTTTTCTGGAAATGACAATGCTTTTTCTGAAGAAGAAAAAAGCTAAGAGGCTTTTGCCTGGAATATGACCCCTCAATTGTCTCTAAGGCTTCTTACTCTGCTGTAGTATTGTGATACTAATAGGGACATAATTGCTTTGCTAATGATGGTAATACATTCATATTCAGCCCCATTACTCCTGTTCATTCCAAGAATTGTAGCATATGTAATATGGTCTATTTGATTTCTAGGTTTTAGATACTGTGCTGTTTCTTTCACAGCAAATAAAGTCTCAGTGTTCGAATTTACAAACTCAGCCAAGACATGTTAAAATACTTACAATGAGAGCAGTGTTATCTTGGATGCACAGCACAACATTACAACGTTTAAACTCTGTGATATTATATATAACATTTTATATTGCATTTTCACTCAGAGATGAAATTTGAAAATGGAATAATTTGTGTGCTGTGATGTTACACTCTGCTGGGTTCTGAGCATCACTGTGATTTGTGCAGCGGGGCAGCTGGCAGGAAATTCTTCAGTGGAGATGTACAGGCAGGTGCTGTTGTCAGGCTGCCGCTGTGTAGAGCTGGACTGCTGGAAGGGACGCACAGCCGAAGAGGAGCCCATAATCACCCATGGCTTCACCATGACCACTGAGATCTCTTTTAAGGTACATTAACAACAGCAGTGAGGGTGGGTTCACTATCCAGATGGTCAGAAACCTGTGATACAATGTATGAGATAGTGTATGAAGAAGGTGCATTGTGGTGTGCTGGGATATTGAGACAGGAAGGGTACAGGGGCACAGTTGAGTGCAAAAGTTTGCATACCCTTGAAGTACTCTATTTTATACCATCCAGACCTTTAGTGTGTTGCATTTAGTTGACCTTCAGTGTGTTACTTCACTACGAAGTGACAAAAATTAAGTACAAGATATCGAACGAAATTATATCAGTTCAGACTTGTAGACTAACAGACAACTGACTTCCCTATCTTTTGTTTACTCTGAGTAGCTGTTTCTTTCGTACACTGTCTTCTTTTGTCTTTTTACTTATAGATAAATGGTAAATTATACCTCATGTGCCTTTTTCCTTTTAAAAACCATCAGGGATGCAAGCTTAACTGTACATGCAAAGATTTTTGTTGGTCCAATTTCAATTAATACAAAAAGTAAGTTTTTTTTTGTTGTTGTTGTTGGGTTTATTTGTTTGTTTGTTGTTGTTTTTTTAATAAGTAATGTGGGGTTGGCATTTTAGGGGTTAGTTAGGTGTTGAGGTGGGTAGCTGTTTTTTGAAGAAGTCCATATTGAAGTTGGAAGTTCATTCCACCGCTGAGGGACAGATAGTGTGAAGGTTCTGGAAAGGGACCTTGAGCCATGCTGAGTAGGCACTATTAAGCGTTGGTCTTTAACCGATTGCATATTGTATGAAAAGGCTCAAGGAGAGTGTTGAGTGTAGAGAGTGTAAGGGGGTGCTATTCCAGACAAGGTCTTGTAGGTGAGCATCAAGGCCTTGAATTTGTATTCTGAATCATCTGAAGCGGTTTGATGGAGCTGGCTGGGAGACCCAAGAGTAGTGTGAGTAGTGAGTTGCAGTAGTCCAGTTCTGAGAAGACAAGAGCCTGGACTAGTATCTGTGTAGCCTGTTCGATGAGATAGAGTCTGATTTTCGTGATATTGTACAGAATGAGCCTAGAAGATCATGTAGTCGTTAAAATGTGGTCTGTGATGGTCTAGTTGTCATCAAAAATCACCCGAGGTTCCTGGCTGTCCTGATTGAATCGAGTGTGGTGGAGCCGAGCTGTACAGTGAGTTGTGGTTGATTGAGGGTCATGCTGAATATACAAGATAAGACAGAAGAAGAAAAAAAGATAGAGTAATACCGTGGCAAAGATGAGAGTGCTGGGAGAGATGGTAAAATTGTTTAAACATAGTCAGACCTGGCAAAAGCAATGGAGTTAAGGGAAAAAAAAACATGAAGATAATTTGCTCTTATTAGGTCATTATAACTAATTCCACTTCTGAGATGGCTAAAGCAAAGATTGACTTGTGATAAAATTGCATTTCCATTTGGAATGGCATTAGAGATATCTCATTATCATCATTTATCATTACAGCACGAGTCTGTGGAAGGTCCTGAAAGTGTTTTGTGGCTTGATGATGATTGTGCAATGCCACATGTCTCTTTCAGGAAGTTATTGAGGCCATTGCTGAGAGTGCTTTCAAGACAACTCCTTTTCCTGTCATCCTTTCATTTGAGAACCATGTGGACTCGTAAGTGAAAGCAGCACTCCCACCATTCAGCCTACACAATTCTCAGTTTCTCCAACCATGCTGTTCCTCCGCAATCATGTGATGAGGCAGAAGTAAACTGCTAGTAATGGTTTCAGTGACTCGACTATAGTACCTATGTTTTCCCAGATCAGTGTTACATAGAGTCAATATGAAAGATGTCTTAATTATCATAGAAGACAGGTACATTGCTCATGTGGTGCAATTTGAAGAGCAGATGTGTAAATATGTTTTACCTTGACAGGGACAAGAAATTTAATCGTCTTTTGTCAGACAGTAGGGAGTTAATGTAAACGTATGTGAGGTCATGGCCGTGATGCTGATTGTCTCTCTGTTTTTCTTGTCTTCCCAGCCCCAAGCAGCAAGCTAAGATGGCTGAGTACTGCAGATCAATATTTGGAGACGCTCTGCTTACTGAGCCACTGGAGAAATATGCAGTGAGTTCTCAAACCATATTCTACTAACTTCAACTTAACTTCAGGATGAATTTTGAATTTGTATTTATTCTAGAAGTTGCCTAGATACATACACTTACACAATCCCCCTTCATTTATTGCCAAATTGCCCACTTTACTTGCATACACACTATGCTTCCATAAATATTGCATTAATAGCTAATCTATCACTTCACACCATGCATCTGAATGCATAAATGAGGTTTAAAATAGTCAAAATAGTAGGAGAAGAAATGCATGTTGTGTACACATTAAATGGAAATATACCACTTACTGATCTAAATGCTAGTGCTTGGAAAACCTTTATCTGTACCCCCCCATCCCATCTATCCCCTCTACCACCCCCGTTGTCATAGTAACCAGTCAAAAGCATGCTTTGTGCTCCTGTAGAGGAACTCTGAGCCCCTTCACTTGTCCTTACGTAACTGCTTTCCTCCTTTCATCACCACTCTTTCACTCATTAGGGAAGGTTGTAAATGACTTGTGGTAATACACTCATTGTGCTGGTAGATTTAGTGTGGTAGGAGAGGCTTGTATCTTGGCTGCACTGTCACTGTGGCCTTTGTGTAGGAGACCATGTGAAGTTAGCTTTGTCCGTGAGAGCCAGGCCAACTGTCTAACTGTGAAAGGCTTATTGGGCTTTAGATCGCATTTTATCTCCATTTTCCCAAGAACAAGTTGAGAAGGCACAAAAAGTGCCTTTTTATGAAAAGTTCGTAAAAGAGAACCAAGACTGAAGGAGACACAAACATTTGTACCTGATTGTTCCTCTAGAAATCATCATGGAAAGATCTGGGTTTAGGATAACGGTAGTTACTATGAGTCACTTGTTTCACCCCTGACGCCCCCCCCCTCTCTCTCACTCACTCACTCACTCACTCACTCACACATATCTGTATTGAGCATGTCAATGAACTGCTTAAAGCAGGCTTGTCCAATGTTATCCGGAAAGGGCCGGTGTGATGTGGGTGCATGTTTTCATCCCAACCAATCAGAAGACACACCTGAGTCTATTGCGGATAAGATTATACACCCCTAACTTAAAGGTTCCAAAGTGTTCATGGGAAATTCAAAAGATGACCAAAATACAATAATTTACTCCCTAACTTACTAGACCTTAACTGTTCGATTGTACAGAGGTTGCTAGATTGTAGTGTTACTGTATGCATTTATAACCATGTTAATTATAGGTTAGTTATAATTAATACCTCTGTTTTCAGCTGGAAGCAGGAAGTCCTCTGCCCAGTCCCATGGACCTCTTGGGGAAAATTCTCATCAAGAACAAGAAGAATTCCCACAAGGATGAGGGCAGCACAAAGAAGAAGCTCTGTGAGCAGACCTCTAATACCTACAGCGATACGTCCAGTGTGTGTGAGCCGTCCTCTCCAAGCGCAGGTACAGTCTACTTTATTCCACTTCTTTATACTTACCTTTGGTAAGTAAATCTTATTCACTGCTCATATGACACGATGGCAGCACTGGAATAGCTATATACTCTAGGTTGTACATGTGGGAAAATAAAGTCTGATAAAATTCCCACCTTTTTTTTTTTTTTTTAACTTTTGAGCAACAGGACAGATATCTTATTTGTAATATTATGTGGGTATCTTATATAAAAAATGTTTTTTAAAAAGCTATTAAAACAAATGCAACTACCCGGGTGATTTGTTCTACTAGTCTTCCTACTAGTTAGGTTATCTGTATTTCAGCTTCCTTCTGTAGAGCGAGTCTGTAATTACTTTTCAGCAAGGATGCTTTTGGCTGCTGTTTGTGCTGCTGCTCCTCAGGGGGTGAATGATAGCAGGCATCCTGGTCGATATTTTCACCTTTATCTCTCAAGCACACAGAGAGCACCATCAGCAGCTCTGCTGAAGCAGATTTGCTATCTTGAACTGATATTGCCCTCTACAGGACAAATGGCTCCAGCACATAACCAAGATCCACTCAGATCATTGATTAATTCAATTCAATTCAATTCAATTTTATTTGTATAGCGCTTTTTACAATAGACATTGTCTCAAAGCAGCTTTACAGGACTATAAACACAGTACACACACAGTAAAAGTGAGAACCAACTGATCCCAACTGAGCAAGACACTGAGTGGAGACAATGGCAAGGAAAAACTCCCTAAGATGTTTTAAGAGGAAGAAACCTTGAGAGGAACCAGACTCAGAAGGGAACCCATCCTCATCTGGGTCACAACAGACATTCTTGTTTAAATGTAATCTGTTTGGCTTTAGAAAGCCTTTGTCCCAGCAGTCTGGATTTGGAGTAGATGAGAGCTCCATCCAGAAGTAGGACCTCCGAGACCGATCATGCAGGTCCGGAGAGCACAAAGGACCAGGA
>JAFFST010049297.1:22657-43180 GCA_022414735.1 Noturus placidus
TCGAATCCCGGCCCGGATGACTCCACATGTCGAAGTGTCCTTGGGCAAGACACTGAACCCTAAGTTGCCCCTGATGTCAAGTTAGCGCCTTGCATGTCAGCTCTGCTCCCATTGGTGTGTGTGTGTGTGCGTGTGTGAATGGGTGAATGAGACACAGTGTAAAGCGCTTTGGATAAAAGTGCTATATAAGTGCAGACCATTTACCATTAGATGTACACTTTTACTTTTTTACTTTTACTCTTAGGGGGTCTGGGGCTGCCATGTGTGGTCGGGAATTATCTCCTAATATTTTGTACTTTGTCACAATACCACAGAAATACTGACGTCACACGTACATCCTGTGGTGTATAATACATATAATACTCCACAGGAAGTGCGTGTGACGTCAGTATTTCTGTTTGTCTGTTTGTTATTTTGGCAATTTGCAAATATTTCAGTAAGTAAATGGTGAACGTGACAGTGGTGACACTAAACACGGGGAAGAGGCAAATACATTGATGACGCAATCACGTCCGTAAATCCCCGTAGTCATCAGACGTCATCGTACCCTTCACCCCCTCCCCTTGAAGACGTAATATATGGACGACCCCTTACATACAAATTAAATTAAATGTTCACATTGAACATACTTAATGCAAAACCATCATTCCGTTAGCCAATAGGAAACATTTTTAAGTAGGCTAACTTTTCGAGTGTGTATACATGTTAGGTAAACAACAACAACAACAACAAACAACAAACAAACAAATAAGAGGCAACTTTTACTCCAAGCATTTGGTGTTAAGCGTAAACCCCTGAATATACATCAAAACTCCCAATAATTTGGTCATAGCTGATTTAAGCCATTTCACGTATCCATGACTACAGATGATTCCACTTCCAGGTGGACTAGGGGGAGCTAAAAGGGTGCAACACAAATAAAAGAGCCGCATTACAGCGTTATAAAGAGCTTTAAGCGAATGAAAAAGGTCAAATGAAACAGTTTTCCAGGAAACACATAACAGCCAATAGGATTCGTCTGATTTGACCACGTGATTAATTAGGTCAGCTGTGTTTAATTGAAGTTGGTTTGGAAGGGCGTGGTGGCTAACGTTATAGAACGGCTTTCGATTGTAAACATAAAGGGGGGGGGGTATGAGAGGAAAAAGAAAGAGAAAGAGAAGAAGTGGACAAGGAAAAGCGTCAAAGAATAAAAGCGAGCTTTTACACGCAAGTAAACTCATAACTAGTTTAATGAACTTTAATGTCTTCGGAAAGTCTACACTGTAAAACCGGAAGTTCATTTAACTCAAAAATGAGGAAACTAATTACCTCAAACATTTTTAAATTGATGAATCAATTTTTATTTTTATAAGACAAATACACTTAAATATAACAAAAAAAATTACTCAAACTTGTTATTTAAGTGTTTTTGGCTTAAATAAAAAATTGGCTTAAATTTGACTTACACAGATACTTGTTATCTTACACAGATACTAGTTATCTTACACAGATACTTGTTATCTTACACAGATACTAGTTATCTTACACAGATACTTGTTATCTTACACAGATACTAGTTATCTTACACAGATACTTGTTGTCTCAAAACTGGACTACTGCAACTCTCTACTTTCCGGCCTCCCAGCCAGCTCCATCAAACCCCTGAAGATGATTCAGAATGCTGCAGCACGCCTAGTCTTCAACCAGCCCAGGAGAACCCGTCTCTCACCTCTCTTCATCTCCCTCCACTGGCTTCCTGTAGCCGCCCGCATCAAATTCAAGGCCTTGACGCTCACCTACAAGACCTTGTCTGGAACAGCACACTCCTACCTCAACTCTCTCCTGAAGGCTTACGTTCCCACACGCAATCTGCAGTCGATTAGCGACCGACGTTTAGTAGTTCCTACTCAGCGTGGCACAAGGTCCCTTTCCAGAATCTTCACACTAACTGTTCCTCAGTGGTGGAATGAACTTCCAACCTCAATCAGGACTGCAGACTCACTCACCATCTTCAAAAAACAGCTAAAGACCCACCTCATCCGTCAACACCTAACCATCTCATAATAAAATAAATAAATAAATAAATAAATATAAAAATTTGCACGTACACCTCGACTCTGTGCAAGTTGCTTCTTCTGGAACTCAATTAATAGATCTTGTATAGTAGCACTACTTGTATTATTCTCTGCTCGATATATCGCTTTGCTTGTATCTCTCATTTGTAAGTCGCTTTGGATAAAAGCGTCTGCTAAATGAATAAATGTAAATAAATCCTCAAATATTTTGAGTTAATGAACTTCCGGTTTTACAGTGTAATAAATGTGATAAATAGTTAGAGAACAGCTGTGTTTATGATCTATTGTTCTGTCTTGTAGATTTAAATGCCATCCAATGAGTAAGTGATATTACCAGTGCTGGTGCTCAGACTTGTATAGTGTTGAACCTAAATAAAGGGCGTGATTATTGACTTGTTGTTCAATTGCAAATGCTTACTTTTCTGCTTTGCTATATTAGTGCAAGCTGTTAAGTGTTGACAAATATATTCTTATATGCTGTTACCAAATAACTGAAAGTGTAGAATTAAAAAAAAACAACACACATACAACTACTTACGCTGGTCAAGATCCATATAAAAATTAATCATGTGACATGTCAAAGTATTTATTTATTTTTTTTACTGTTAGATTCTCAATTTTGGTTCAAAAGGTGTTGATTTCATTTTGTATAACTGCAGCTTTGGCAGTTTTCAAGTACAGGTTCTAATAGGTTACCGTTTCTGTGGCAGTAATGTACTCCGGACGATGGAGGTGCCATGTATCCAACCATCCTCTAGCGCTTACTTCTTTATCAGGATCACGGGGAACCTGGAGTCTATCCCAGGAGGGGACAGTGTGCCAGTCCATCACAGGGCACAATCACATACACACTCAAACACATTCATACACTACGGACACTTTAGACACGCCCATCAGCCTACCATGCATGTCAATCAGCCTACACATGGCCTCGGTGGGACTCGAGCCCCTGGAGGTGTGAGGCGAACATGCTAAATATGTCATTTAAAAAAATAAATAAATGTGTAATTGTTGACATGGTGACGAAAGAGATGTTTATTCACCATTTATGGAAGTAGTGTAGCTCCAACGTCAGAGCTTAACATAGACGGGGAGCGTGTTTTGCTTAGCGTAAAACGTGATTTGTTCTAGAGGTGTTCTGGAACTTCAGACGTAACCATAAAAAGCACAACAAGCGTTTAAAATAAATAAATGAACATTTGGCAAATTGCTGTGGCGTGATTGTGGTGTAAAAGTATACAATACAAAATATAACACTTTGGGATGTGGGGTTATTTTAAAAGAGTCAAATTTGGGCTGTCACACCACCTGACCACTGATTATTTCCCTTTCAGTACTCGCCTTGTTATGTTCTATTCCTTACATAGCAAGATGAAAGCTTTGAAGTGTAAAGACACTATTAAAAAAGCATTGAGTGACTTGAATGCTTGGTCTATAGGTATTTATGGGGGAAGGGGTGTATACGCTACACCAAACAAGCTGAGAAAGCACATGTACTAAAAAACACACACACACGTGATTTTAAGTCATTTGTCCCTCAGCCACATAAAGCAGCAAAATGTTTTCACGTGTGAAGACCTTCGCTAAACAAAATAAACATTTATAGTCATTTAGAGAACCTCAGTGCGGTTTTGTGCAGGTGTACAACTTCGAACATTCGCGTCATGGGACATGGTTTTGCCCCGAGAAAACGCTTTGATATCGACGGTATCTCTGGCATATAAGGACACTGTACATGCTCCACACACTACTCACACACACACACACACACACACACACCGTCATAAACGTTCCCAGAGTTGCCTCTTCACCCTCATTATCTGCTGGGTAATGTATGATGCACTCAAACCATAAGCTTACATCAAAGGCGTGTACTCTTAACAGCTGTATGCTTGGGGAAATGCGAAACGTGCGAAGACAAAGCAGGACAGCGATGTTTTCGTTCAATAGGAGTGGAGTTTGTGATCAAATTTGCTTAACGGTAAAATGTGTAATGATTACTGTTGTGCGCAAAAGTTTTCACACCCCTTGTAGACTCTGCAAAATCGTAATACTTGTAACAAAATAAGACCATGTTTTTTTTTATTATTTAGCTCTGTCCTGAATGAACTATTTCACATGACAGATGTTTACATAAAGTCCACAAGACAAGATAATAGATGAATTTATAAAAAATGACCCCGTTCAAAAGTTTACACACCCTTGATTATTAATCCTGCGTGTCGTTACCTGGATGATCAATGACTGTCTATGTTTATGTTTTGTGAGAGTTCTTCACGAGTCCTTTGTTTGTCCTGAGCAGTTAAACTGCCCACTGTTCTTCAGAAAAATCCTCCAGGTCCTGCACATTCTTTACTTTTCCAGCAGCATCTGCCTATTTGAGCCAGGGGGGTGTAAACTTTTGAACGGAGTAAATTATTATTTTGTCTTCTGGTAATTATTTTGTCTTCTGTACATGTAAATATCTCACTTAGCTTCTGAAGGGCAGGACTAAATGGAACAAAAAAAAAAGTTCTTATAAACAATAACAATGTACACCGATCTTCCTGTTCAAAAGTTTACACCCCCCTGGCCTTTAATGTATCGTGTTGCCTTCTGGAGCATCAGTGAACCTTTGCACCGTATGTAATAGTCGTGTACGAGTCCCTCAGTCGTCCTCAGTGTGAAAAGATGGATCTCGACATCATATAGTCGCTGTTGGAAATGGCTCAAATACGCAGAAGATGCTGGAAAATTAAAGAATGTGCAGGACCTGGAGGATTTTTCTCAAGAACAGTGGGCAGTTTAACTGCTCAGGACAAACAAGGGACTCGTAAAGAACTCTCACAGAACAAACAGACAGGCGTCGATCATCCAGGTAACGACACGCAGTATTAAGAATCAAGGGTGTGTAAACTTTTGAACTGGGTAATTTTGAGAAATTCAGCTATTATCTTGTCTTGTGGTCTTTATGTAAACATCTGTTATGTGAAATAGCGTATTCTGGACAGAGCTAAATAAAAGAACCACATGGGATTTTTATGATCCATCTTGTTTTGTTTGTATTAAATTCACGTATAGACTTTGTGCATCACTCGGGCGACGTTTCACCGCGTTCCCATCACCCGTTTAATGGGTTCTGGATCCTACTACGTATTTGTTTTGGAAATGTTGAATGATGATGGAGCTTTGGGAGGCTTTGGCACTCTTTAAAGCTTCAAGCAAGCGACATGAGACTGCACACATGGCCCAGTACATGTGGGAACTCATTTACACACCAGCGTCCAGCCCCTTGGCTATGATCTGCTTTTCTAAAGTTGTATACACACCATTGTGCTTTTTCTAGAAGACATATATTTCTGTATAGCTGTTGAATTCTCGATTCTGATTGGTCAGAAGGTGTTGAATACATTCCTAACAGCAGCTCCTACTCCAGTTCTGGCTTCATATCACGGGTTTATATTAACGCACTCCTTCTAATGTTATCGTTTCTATAGTGACTCAGTCTGAGGCTAATAAAAAATGGATTCGAGAAAAAAAAATATATTTTAACAAAGAAAAATGCATAATTGTTAATAGGATTTCTCTAATTTCTTAGTAACTCTAAAAGCTAGTGTTTTTGTTTAATTAGGAGTGCTGTAGTATAAGAGAAATAAAATATTTCTTGTGTGCGGTCATTTGAAAATGAGAGAACTTTTGGGTGTTAAGAGTAACACTGCTTTTGATATGTTTTTCAGTTACACTATTTTGCAGTTTATTTTTCTTAGGATTGAGTATAATTTTGCCCATGAATGGACCGCGGTGTATGTCTGAGTGTAGATTGCCTTTGCAGCTGCAGTTTGCCGAATGAGCAATCCCATAGCGAAGGGGGTGCTGGAAGGGGGGGGGGGGGGATTCCTGAGGGGGGGTTGGGGACTCTTAAAGGCTTGACTCTGGTTCTGATCATGTATCCCGAGTGACCTCATGTCTGTGTAAACTTCACTTCCCCTGAAGTCTGATGACTGCAGATAAGGAGCAGAAAGCTTGAACGGGACTCTGCAAGCTGGCCCATATTGTCAAAGCACGGGGGGGAGGCAATTTGCCAGGCTTTTAAAGCATCGATGCCCTAAAGCTTTCCTCGGAGTCACCCTGCAAGCTCTCGTAAAGACATAGACATTGTCACGTAATCGTGACTTTTGAAAGGGGGTACCGTGCGTCAGAGAGGCCAGTTGTAGTTAACACTGAGGAAGGGGATAATTGTGTTTATGTTGATGGCTTTACTTGATTTAATGCTCAATGGATTGGCAGTATACCTCTATTTAAACACATTTTACTTAAACCCCAGCCTTTTCAATAGACATGACTGCAGAGTTATGGGGCTACACCTCCTCCTACAGTGATCTAGGACACGCATCCCAAAAATCCAGCTCTTTGCCATTATGTCTTGGGTGGTCTGTCCAATAGGACAAATTCACACAACACTAATTAAAAGGTTCCCCTCAGGATCACGTCCTAAAAACGGATGACTAGAATGTAAAGTTTGTGGTAATATTTCAAGGTGAGCATTTGCTCTTGGAAGACGGTATTGCCTTTGCCTAAGGGTAAAGGGTGAATGGGTGTGTGTGGGTTTGGGAAGCAGTGCATGTGCGATTGGCATGATAGAGGCTAATCCTGTTCCTGTTGGTTTGATAACTCCAGCCTGAGAATGATCTCTGACCCATTTCATAGCAATCAGGCTGACACAAAGTTCGCAGTAATTGGAGCATGCGACGGAATTACCCAATAGGTCTGAGCAAAAAAAAAAAAAAAAGGAGGTAAGAATTATGAGACTTGCATCAGCTTAAATCATGATGGGTGGCATGGTAGCGCATTGGGTAGTCTTGTCACCTCAAGGGTCTGTCCCCAGCTCCAGGGTCTGACTCCAGATTCTGAGTTAGGTTTACAAGTCTGGCTGGAGTTTCACATGCTCTCCTTGTATCTGTGTAGGTTTCCTCCCACCTCCCAAAAGCATGCTGGTAGGTGATTTGCTTATGCCAAGTTCATGTTCTGAGAGGCACTGGCATTGTACCCACTATTTCTTTCCTGGGATCTGAATCTTTCTGGACCCTGACCAGGATAAAGCACTGAAAATGAGTGAAAAGCGTTTCCACTTTGTTTCCCCAAAAGAGCTGGTGAGGCTGCAGATATTCATGTCAATCAAAGGGGAGCTAGATCTAATAATCATTTGAAAACCGAGATAAATTGATGAAACGAGTAAAATCAGGTGTGGCTTCTGCTTGGATGGAACCGAAAAACTGTCCATATCTTTTATAAAAATGTGACTGCTCCTACTTAAGTTATACATATCTAACCACTTCTGTGCTGGAATGTTTTAAAGAACCATCTTGAATTGCAATGGTTTAGAAACACAATGTTTCTTCTATATTCAACCACTGATCTTGGATTCTAGGTCACCAATCTGGCCTCCAAACAGTACACAACACAGCTGTTTGGGGTCTTTTCCAAAGCCAGACGCATCTCAAATCTTCCCCCACGCTCTGGAATGGTAACATTAGTCGAACAGGGATCCATCAGGATTTATACACAAAGATTAGAACGAAGACATCCTAACACAGCAAATGAGTGCAAGGTTTCAGATGATAACCTTCAAATTCTTGGTTTCTCAAGCTGTGCACTGCTTCCTCACAGGATATTTCTCATTGCACACTAATCCAGCTAATCACTCTGCACGTAGCCAGTTTCTAAAGATTGTGTGTTTTTCAAATAAGAGACCAGTTGTGGGACAATAGGTCTGGGGTGTGAGTGATGTGCTTAGGGACAAGAGACATCTCTGATTAGGATGAAACCGTGATCGAGGGTCTCGCAGGAACGTTGTCGGAGAATTAGAGATCCGAGAATTCGAATCACAAGCTAACCAATGAATCGAATCATGCTTGGTTGATTAAAGAAAGCAAGAGCATGGGGCATTGTGGGTCTTATGCACCAGACATGTAGGGGAAAGATCAATTCATTCTCCCTTAGCATGACACCTAATGACTTCACTTTCATATTATCATAAGAGACTCTTTTTATGGAACACCCGGGATAAATGGTAAATGGCGCACTTATATAGCACTTTTATCCAAAGCGCTTTACACTGTGTCTCATTCACCCATTCACACACACACTCACACACCAATGGGAGCAGAACTGACATGCAAGGCGCTAACTTGCCATGGGGGCAACTTGGGGTTCAGTGTCTTGCCCAAGAACACTCGGATAAGAGTCACGTGGGCCGGGAATAGAACCTCCAACCCTATGATTAGTGGACAACCCGCTCTACCACCTGCGCCGCAGCCACCCCGGGATATGACGGATACACAACTTCTTTAAGAAATATATTTTTTATTACAAAGAATCTCTTTGTAACGCATCAGCACAGCAGTAGAAGACGCTTTATTAATTTTCTTGTGTTCCCCATGGACTAATCCTTTTGTTGTTCTTGTTAGTCTTGCTGATCATCAAGAAGCTCTTTTTCCATCCATCCTCTACCGCTTACTCCTTTATCAGGGTCACGGGGGAACCTGGAGTCTATCCCAGGGAGCATCGGGCACAAGGCGGTGTACACCCTGGACAGGGTGCCAGTCCATCGCAGGGCACAATCACATACACACTCACACACACATTCATACACTACGGACACTTTATTTTTTATTATTATTATTTTTATCCACACAGAAGCTGTAGCTATAGATACCCTGAGATGCGTCTCTTCTGCGGTGCTCATAATGCAAGACAGTTTAAAGACTACCACTGATGTAGGCCTCATCGAACTGGCGGTGGGTTAGTCATTTCTGCTGAAGTTCAGTCTTCTGGGTCAGGAGTCCTATTCTGTGGCTGTCAGAAAGGCTGACCCAAGAAATGACAGCCTGAAAGAAATAGTGAGCTGGGAGGGAAAAGCGAAATTTTAAAGAGCTGGTGCAATTTAGTTGCATTATATACATAGTGAACTTGTGTAAATAAATAAAAATAATAATGATAACTATCTCCTCCTTTAATCTAGACCCTGGTACGTTTTCATAGAATTTGATTCTTATAAACAGCTTTTCTTTCATACCTTTTTGAACCCCTTTAGTGGAGTGAGACCATGTATTACTGAAGGGATTTCAGTACTTGTGTACTTCAGTGGGCCAAAGGGTAAACACCAGGAGCTTAATGCTCCCATTACGGCCAGCCTTGGTGAATCTGAGGGAAGAGGTCCGATAAAAAGCATTGCAAAAATTTCCTTCCAACTTTTTAGTTATCGCCAGTTCACACTCGCGAACCGACTTGCGTACTCCCACTATTGGATATTGTTTCTCGATCGACAAGGAAAAGAGTAAAGCCATCCTTCCCATCCAAAGAGCAGGGCCACTTATGCTCTCCTAGACTCCCAATGAAGGATGGTATGCCACATTGTGCAAAACTTGCAATCTCCCAACAACTAGACAAACACTTACATTTAGCAGACGCTTTTATCCAAAGCAACTTACAAGTGAGAGCACACTCACACACCAATGGGAGCAGAGCTGCATGCAAGGTGCTAGCTTGCCATCGGGGGCAACTTAGGCTTCAGTGTCTTACCCAAGGACACTTCGGCATGGGATCACCCGGGCCGGGATTCGAACCACCAACCTACGATTAGTGGATTAGTGGACAACCCGCTCTACCGACTGAGCCACAGCTGCCACTTGGATCCAATATTAGCTTGAGATCTTGGGAGTTCTTATGAATCTTTAAAACTGAAAATTCTCTGCTGGAGAGGATGTGAGGGAGCCAATGGAAGAAACGGTGTAATGGATAGAGATGCAGTGAGCCAGCAAGAGAATTCCTAAACAAAAATCTCCCTCCATCTGACCCCATAGGGATTGGAGACTCTTGGCCAAGCTGCTAAACCGTAGCTCAAGATGTCAGCTTTGGACTGTGCACGATATTTCAATTATGAACACCGTTCCTATATGCTTTATTTTATTTCACAGCGCCTTTTAGGGGGGGGAAAAAAACCCTGCATAATTTTCATGCGGAAATGATGGCTTTATTTTGTTTTAAACAATTTGTAGATATTTGTGCATCAACCTTAATACATTGGTGGCTTCCAGATAAAACGTAACAATGAAGCTGGCTCTCTGGAGTCAATAAAATATTGCTGGGTGGCAAGCGGCATTGCTACCTCACTGCCCCCAGGGTCACTTTTTACCTCTGTGTTAGCGTGGGTGTCCTCTGGGTTCTCCGGTTTCTTCCCACCTCTCAAATATTTGATGGTAGGTTGATTGGCTACTCTAAATTTGCAGTAGATGGGAATGTGTCTGTGCGGGGAAAGCTGCACTGTGATGGACTGGTGTCCCATCCAGGGTGTAGGCTCGGGATCCACCAGTTCTTGCCTTATGAAATACAAATATAGGCTGCTTGTACACCTCAATTCTAATCCATTTATTTTCTCCAATCGTTTGTTATATGCTCAATAAACTGCATTTCTTAAACCGTTTATAAATAAATGCTTTTGTGCCGAGAGCAGAAGTACGGCATCTTACTCTGTCCAGCTGGCAGAGGGAAGGACAGCAATGAATTGGTGCTGAAACTACAGCTGTGAGAATGTAGAAATTCAGTCTGGTGGCTTTCTTTCTCTCCCTAAGGCATTGGCGTTATAGCCACAGACTGTCTGAATTGTGTGAACGTTTGTGTTGCTGAATAGAACAATGGGAGAAAAATTGCAGTCCCTGTAGGGCATACCACAATTCTCCACTGTACAGCTAAGGGATTGGACAAAAGTGCATTATTAAGTTTCTTTTGTTATTGGACTATTTGGGGGGGAAGTTATACTGCAGAAAGAAACAATGTTCTACATGTATACACTCTAAGGAAAACAGGGTCTTGAAACAGGTGTGCTAGTTGATGTCTGAAAAAGGAACCCCCTGATGCATGGTTCCAAACAGAACCTTTAAGAGATCTCACTTCAGGGTGCTACATTTAACCCCTCCCCCCACAAAACTGTAAGCCAAGGTTCATGTCCGAGTATGTTGGAGGTAAAATAGCTGAAAGAAAATAAGGTTAACTCTTGAACCCTGAAAGGTTTGCTTGTCCTTCTGAGGAGACCTTTATAGCAAGGTGCATTTACAAGCAAGTGTGTGACCGCTATTTCGAGGACGTCTGTGTGAACACTTGATTTCAGAAGCAGCAGGGTCAGTCGGGTCCAGAGGTCAAAGGTCGGCTTAGAGTGAAAGTCTGCGGCCAGAGGTTTGGGGAAAGGCCATTTGGCAAAAAGGATATTTGTGGAGCATAAGCAATCCCAGAGCGGGAGCAATGAAAGCAAACACAGTCTACACAGAGCTGTTTATTTCAAATAGCATTAGATTGTGCCCTGTGATGGACTGGCACTCTGTCCAGGGTGTACCCCACCTTGTGCCCGATGCTCCCTGGGATAGGCTCCAGGTTCCCCCGTGACCCTGAATGAAGGGTCAGAAGATGAATGAATGGAAATAGCATTAGCTAATGGCGTTCACACCCTATGTAGATCCCAGACGTCTATTAGAAATGCCAGAGTCTCTATAAACATTATATATAAAACGCCTCATGTTTATTTCTGAATGATAATACCACAGCTCAAGACCATGGTCAAATGGTACCTTTTGAAAGTTTGAGAAAGCCAGGATCATTTTTGTTGAGAATTTCTCACAACTTGGTTTAAGAAAACATATCTGAGTGTTGGTGAGCTATTACAATGACGCAATAGTTTCTACTATTTATGCTGCCATCAGTTCCAATGCGCTGGGAAAGTCCACTTGTCCTGGAAGACAAGACTCATACCACAAATAAACTGTTGAAGGTACTTGATATCCTGCGACTCTGGATATATTCGAGCAAATTGACCTGGAGCTCAAATTGGACTCGATAATGATGTGCACTGTTTGTCTCTCTGGAGGAAACCTATGTAGGTTCTACGTAGAACATAACAGTTTCCAAAAATAGCTTCTTTACGAAGCTTGGGTTTGTTATTTGATGGAGGACCTTTTAAAGAATTTACGTAGAACCCGACATCCAAAGAACCCTTAAGGACCCTTTTTTAAATTTATTTTTTAATCTTCAGAGCGTAACTATGACCGTGTAATTAGTCAACTAATCAAGAAACGTTCCACAAAGGGGTCAAAGTAGAAAACTTTGGTTCATTCCTCAAGGGGAATTCGAAGATACCATGTCGAACCCTACACATCAGAAACTTCAGAAAAGGTTCTGCTTAGAACTGGTTACCGTGATACGAATGATTAAGGAAAGATCTTTTCTAAGATCATAACCAAGATCTTGTAGCTTGTCAACTAATCTAGAATTCTACAACAAAGGGTCCAAGTAGGACCTCTTTTAGATGGCTTTGATTTGGGAACTCTTAAAGATTCCATGTAAAACCATACATCAGAGAGTTTGCTGTTCATAAAAAGTTTAACAGGGCGGCTGTGGCTCAGTCGGTAGAGTGGGTTGTCCACTAATCCACTAATCGTAGGGTTGGTGGTTCGAATCCCGGCCCGGGTGATCCCATGCCGAAGTGTCCTTGGGCAAGACACTGAACCCTAAGTTGCCCCCGATGGCAAGCTAGCACCTTGCATGCAGCTCTGCTCCCATTGGTGTGTGAGTGTGTCTCATTTGTAAGTCGCTTTGGATAAAAGAGTCTGCTAAATGAATAAATGTAAATGTAACTGACAACCATCCAAAAAACCATTTGAGGAATATATATATATACATTTATTTATTTCTTTATATTATTTATTTACTGCTCATTAAAGTCCTTGGTGAAAAGTCTTCAGTCTTTGTTCAGAAGCCAGTCATCTGACTGTGACTCAGACAGCCAGTGGAAGTTCATTCCACCACCTGGGTGTTTTCTAGCGAAAACCATTAAGAGCGTAACCATAAGATCATGTATTTAGTCAAATAGTCTTGGAAAGAAAACATTTAAAAAGGTCATTATCCGCGACGTAAGCAAGAGCAATTCCACAATCAAGTAATGGTGCTTTAATGACAGAAGAAAGGCTACACAGCTGCCTTCTTATAAAACTTACCATCATTAGGAAGTGGAATCTTTTTTTACGCGCAGTACTATGAATCTCGCGGTTATATGATGGGTATAGTTTCGGATTTTTACTGTGAAATTTCCCCTTTTCATTGAACTCGTCTTTGTCCTTTCCAGTCCTCAGATTTACAGCCGACTGCAGCAGAGTCTCTGCTGACTCGGACTCTGAGTTCAGGCTTTATTTTAGTCTCTTTCATGAGACCACACTCTTCCTTTGTAGTTTGTATACCGAACGCTGCCTCACATGTCTTCTGCGTCTGCGGTTTCCTGCACCCATCCGTCTGCACAAGCTTTTCAACAGCCACTAAAGACAAATACAGACCGATACAGGATACCTTTATATCTCCACAAGAAATGTTGGTTTCTGCCTAAATTTGACATCAACACATCATTTGTCAAGCGAGCATATGGGTCTCCATCGCTCATGCAGCCGAAATTAGAGCGGTGCATGACGATTGAAAGGAGTTTAATCTTGTGGGCTGACTTCTGCTGCTGTGGAGGGTACCACATGGATGCCTTCTCCAAAAACTAGCCAAGTCTCGCACATGTTTCAGTGGACATGCCATTATAAGATACTGTAGGTTTGCACCTAATACCTGCTGCTGTAATCGTAAAGCTCTGTTCTCATCCCAGGACTCCATCCTCCAGGATTTTGTGATTTTTGCGATCGCAGAAATGAACACAATCTCTTTCAATTTTTATTGGAATTTCCACAGATTTTGGTGTGACGTCATCACCACGCACAATCGGCCACAGCGCTCTTCGATTCACGTGGTTTTAGAAGATTCCTTTCATGGTCACGTTTTACATGTTCTAGAACATGCATGGATTAACGTCACACGTCTGACGTTGGTCTACGTTATGGGACCGTATACAGTTTTGGGTGTGTTTTTATTTTAATTTTACGAAAGCCGTGGGCTGCGTCTCAAAACACGTACTTACCGTCTATATAGTAGCTGAGATCCATGTACTACTTCTACTATATAGCGGGTAAGTACCCGGTTTGGGACACAGTCGTGCTCTCGTTTGCCGTCAAACGGTTGAGCGCTGCCGTGTGTGTACGTGTCCTGTCACACAATGCGGTGAAAACTCTCACATGACTTTATAATGTTATTAAGGTGTGTACATGTCTGTAATACACGTCCATAATGCGACTAAAACAGGAACACTCCACACGTCTTAATTCCATTTGTGTTTACTCCGAGTGTGACCTTAATCAGATTAAGGTCATCAATAATCTCTGTTTACATGCTAGTTTCTTAACCGGATGAATATCCGACCGTGATGAGATGATCCAAATAATATCTTGGCTGAATTCTATAACTGAACGTGCGATAATGTACATTCTGCATGTCAGGTTACACGATGAAGAGCTTCTAACGAGAGATTAAATAACCCGTGCCTCTTCCTATTGGAGCATTGCTCACACTGAGATTGGAATGGAAATGTTAAGACACTTCCAGAACTTTGTCGCTAACCCATTTTGGTCTCAATGGCATTACGTCAGTGAGAATGTCGCATTAAATCATGCACAAATCGTAGTGTAAATACCAGCTTTAACGCCTTCTTGGCCTCAACGTTCTACACCTGTATGCGGTAATGATTTACATTTACATTTATTCATTTAGCAGATGCTTTTATCCAAAGCGACTTACAAATGAGACACACTCACACACCAATGGTAGCAGAGCCGCATGCAAGGTGCTAGCTTGCCAACGGGGGCAACTTAGGGTTCAGTGTCTTGCCTAAGGACACTTCCGCATGGGATCACCCGGGCCGGGATTCGAACCACCAACCCTACGATTAGTGGATTAGTGGACAACCCGCTCTACCGACTGAGACACAGCCGACGGAGCCATAACCTCACTATCCTTTGCCTCGCTCATTAACGATCAAAAACCTAAATCCATATTCCCGTGAAGCTGCTTTGCGATGACGTCTATTGTCAGATGTGCTTTACAAATAAAATTGAATCGAACTAAAGGAGCTTAATTGTCTTTCTAAACAGGAGGGAGCAAAAGGACCACAAAGGAAGCTCCACATACTGATAAAAGACCAAAGGAAAGGAAATGTTGTCCTATTACGTGTTCTTATCAAAGGGGCTGAGGGGATCTCCTTAGGCAACATGGTACAGGACAATAGGATGTTAATAATCCCCTTCCTCCCGCACCAGATACCGACCAGGGCAAAAGAACGAGGTCAAATGCCCCCAAAAAAGTTCTGCAACCCAAGGTGTCTGGTTCAGTTTTTGTAGCCGGGTTCATCCACCTCGCAGTTTACTGTGTTCTCACCTGCCTAAACAAATTACATCAAGGAAACAAACACACTAGGGTTCAATTCAAACAGACTAAATGCTGCATACGTGAAAGCACTTGGCATGCACATTTTAAGAGTCACACTCACCGCACGCTTTTAATGTTCGTGCCAAATGCAAATGAGTCTGACAGGATTGCTAATCTTCTAACCCAGAGGTGCTTTTTGCCCTTCAGAGACACACTCCTGAAGTGCTGTGATCTACTTTCTGTCCCTAAATTATACACCCTGTCATTTTGTTATTCTTGGGCTCACATTGGGAACGATTCGATGACCGCAGCGGGAGGGAGGCCAGCTGTTGGAATTCTTTCTAAAGGGACAGTTTGCTGCTTGTATATTTCGGGATCACTCCGTGTCAAAGCGTTGAATAAAACAGACCGTTATTGGATTTCTGTAAAAACTTTTCACCCAGAAACACAGCTACGCGCTTTCGTCATGTCGGAGAGAGGAAGAGAGGAAGCAGGATTTCAGGCCAGCATGGTTTCCTTGGGAATCAGTGGAGTTTTCCCATTTGGTCGTTTCCTTGCCAAGTACTAATAGCAGAGTCGTCAACTCGTGACCTTGTGTTTGCAGCAGATCGTCCAAGCTACTCAGGATTTGAGGAAGAGGATTCAGGACTTTTCTAATCTTGTTGCAGCATCAGAGAGACCGAGAGAGAGAGACCGAGAGAGGGAGACCGAGAGAGAGAGACCGAGAGAGAGAGAGAGACAGAGAGAGAGAGAGAGACCGAGAGAGAAACACAGAGAGACAGTCAGCGAGACACAGAGAGACAGACAGCGAGACACAGAGAGAAAGAAAAACAGAGAGAGACAGACAGCGAGACACAGAGAGAAAGAGAAACAGAGAGAGACAGACAGCGAGACACAGAGAGACAGACAGCGAGACACAGAGAGACAGACAGAGACACACAGAGAGAGAGAAACAGAGCGAGGGAAAGAGAGGGAGAGAACGAGGGACAGAGAGGGACAGAGAGAGAGAGAGAGAGAGAAACAGAGGGAGACAGAGAGAGAGAGACGCACAGAGAGAGAACGAGAGAGAAAGGGAGACAGAAAGACAGACAGAGAAACCAAAAGAGGGAGACAGACAGAGAGGGAGACAGACCAAGAGACACACAGATACATACACAGAGAGGGAGACAGAGAGAGAGAAAGAGAGAGAGAAAGAGAGAAACAGAGAGAGAGGGAGACACAGAGAGAGAGGGAGAGAGAGAGAGAGACAGAGTGAGGGAGACAGAGAAGGAGAGATAGAGAGGGAGACAGAGAGAAAGAGAGAGAAAGAGACAGTATTGTGGGTATTTAGAATATCTTTAACGTATTACTTGTCTTATTGATGAACTATGTAGCAGTGTGTGAGCTGTCGATGTTCGTAACGAATCCTAAAGTCCATAAAGTTATAGGTTCCCTTCAGTCATAGAACCACAGTTGCATACGTAACCTTCCGACTTTGACCTTACAGTTGGGTTGCTGACTGCTCAAACCGTTCACCACAAAGATCCTAGCTTATGGAAAGCTGGGAACTGATTCTGTTTGTTGACTTTGATTCCAGCCGTCATTTTCCAGAGTGGCATCTGGAAGAGGCTCCGTTATTTAATACCCTCTCTAATTTGGATTAATCTCATGATTAGCCTGTGGTAGCATGAGCTTTTTCGTTGGGTCTGTTATACGAAACTCAATTAAAACGGTTTACGAGCTTTGCTACGGATTCTTTTTTCCTTACAGTAGTGACTCACGAGACACAAATGAGCAACAGATGAACGGATGAGACTCGACCGGGTTTTGGACTACGAGCATTAAATGAGCGCGGAACCTATTTTCAGGTGAAATCTTCTGATCAGTACCACATTGAACAAGCCTTTTGCTGTATTAGAAGATCGTATGTACCAGATGGCGAACACGTAAACATGACTTCTCTCTGTTTGGATGCTTGTCGGAAAATGTGCTCGCAACACGGAGCGGAATTAAAAACAAGAAGATGCCAGGCAGGGGATTTTCGAAATTGTACGAGTTTCCTATTTCTAATTATGATATATTTAATGTTTTTGTGAAATTTCCAAGTAGGACTGCTTGTCTTCACTTTCCCAGCCCTTCCTTTACCCCCCCAAATATGGTTGACGAGCGCTTTCTTTAAGTAGAGAGGAAGATTTAATTTAACGCTGTCTTGGTTTTGTCCACATTCGGTCCCTCTGAAGTACATGTGTTACATTTCCTATTTAAAATGAAATCCTCCATTCCTTTTCTTTCGGCCGGACGCCACGGTCGGTCGGTCGAGTTTGGACGAAGAACATAAGCCGTGCGTGTGACTACGAGACCTCAGACATTGCAGAAATTGTTTGGGTTTTTTTTTTTGTGCTACTTCACTGATTGAGTTCTCATTGCATTAATCCCCAGTAAGAATCCATCTGCATGTGGATGAAACCAGACAGAGAGCTTGTGTGTCCTGAAGGTAACCTGTATAACCCAGGTTAGGGACGTGGACAAGTTGGACCCGTATTTGCTTTTTTTAAAAAAAAATAAACTGGCATAACACTTGGCTTGTCCACAGAAAAAGAAAAAAAAAATCTCACCAAACCCTTTAACAAATTGCAGAGTGATGACAGAGTTTGGAGGACATCCAAGTGGACGAGAAAGACGTATTATGACTTTCAGAGCGAGACCAGAAAAAAGCCACGTTGGCCGAAGGGGCTCTTGCAGGAGTTGTTGTTTAACAGCCGTACCATCTACAAGAATAGAGACAGCTGTGTGGCCTGTTTTACATTTCAGAGGATTGTCCCCAAACGTGGTTTCAAATTCCAGCCATTTAGGACTTAACACAGTTTCTAAAAAGGGTGTGCTAGACTCTGCCATTGCTCATCACTGAGGTGAGACCCTCAAGGGTGTGTCTTCAGTGCTTCACTGATAACTGGTAACTTGATTACATTCACTTTCATCAAGTGGTGCATTGTGTACTCATCAAACATATTTAACGATAATGAAGGATTATGGTTGTTCTTTGGTTGTACTTGGCTGGACACTGGACTGTGTCAATATTATTTTATTTGGATAGTGCTTTTAACGACGGATATTGTCTCATTTATCCTATAGGGGCACGGTCGCTTAGTGGTTAACACGTCCGCCTCACACCTCCAGGGTCCGGGGTTCGAGTCCCGCCAGGGCCATGTGTGTGCGGAGTTTGCATGTTCTCCCTGTGTGTCGGGGGTTTCCTCCGGGTACTCCGGTTTCCTCCCCCAGTCCAAAGACATGCATGTTAGACTGATTGGCGTGTGAGTGTGAGTGTGTGAGTGTGAGTGTGTGAGTGTGTGAGTGTGAGTGTGAGTGTGAGTGTGTGAGTGTGAGTGTGTGAGTGTGAGTGTGTGTGTGAGTGTGTGTGTGAGTGTGTGTGTGAGTGTGTGTGTGAGTGTGTGTGTGAGTGCCCTGCAATGGACTGGCACCCTGTCCAGGGTGTACCCTGCCTTGTGCCCGATGCTCCCTGGGATAGGCTCCAGGTTCCCCGTGACCCTGAAAAGGAGTAAGCGGTTGAAGATGGATGGTTGGAATTTATCCTATTGAGTGAGGTGGTGGCGAGGGAAAAACTCCCAACGATGATATGAGGAAGAAACCTTGAGAGGAACCAGATTCAGAATGGAACCGACATAATCTGGGTAACAACAGATAGTGTGAATATAAAGGGAAGTTCATTATGGTTTGTACATGAAGACAATGTTGAACTAGTCCACTGTTCACTAAAGGAGACCCGAGTGTAAAACCGCACGCAGTCCCAAGGACATCGCAGCAACCGTAGACCTAGCAGCACAGCAAGAACGTCCATGTGGAACTGAAGTCCAAAATCATTTCCATGGAACTTCAATACTGGCGTTCGTCTCATCAGACATTTTCAGTCAGTACAAACAAATTAATTATTTTATTGCCGCATGTCTGCTATAAAATTACTCAGGACTCTGTTGGGTTTCTGTGTGTAGAGTATCATGACTGCATGAGGTGAGCATTGCGATTGGAAAGGGGAGGAGTGTGAGCCCCCTGCTGGGCAAACAGTTCACACCTCTCCACAATAAAATGATAACATTTAAGCCTAGTAAGCTAGTTAAAAAAAAAATAACGTAAGAACAACTGCGAATTCTTAAAGTCTTGAGTGTCTACTTTCTCATTAACCACTACAGTGGAGTGCGACATCAAAAATAAATTCAATGCTGAACACCGACACCCCCGAAACAGGCCTTATTGTAACTTGGTAAAATTACGCAAGATTCTGACTTTGTATTGTATCTGTATCTGACTTTGTATGACTTTGTACTGGCTTGAATGAGGAGCAGTATTGCATCCATCGGAAGTATTTTATTTAATCAAGCATCGAAACGGCGGGTTAAAATTACGTGGCTACGTCCTGTGAACACATTACGATTTCTTGACCTTGTGACTACATTAATTATGAAAAAAGTGCTAGAGAAATAGAATGCAAAATAACAGGACATGCATCAAGTGCTATTTTATAAGGTGGTGAATAGTGAGGGTGGAAGCCATTTTTATTGGTCCAGGACTACTAATAACTAGGATTACTCATGCACCAATATATTGGCAACATACTCGTTTCCTAGTTTGCTTTGTTTTGGCATTTGAATACATGCAATCTTCACGTTTATATAGCATCATATCAGTCTATTTTTCATTTTTAAATTGTTTTCCTTTTATATTTTATTTCATTACATTTGACATCGATTCATTACAACAAACCTGCTTGTTCAGTCTGTGTTTTTTAAAGATTCTGAAGCACACAAGTGCTCGTGTTTAATGATGGTGGTTTAAATGCTTATTGAGGTGTCAACGTTGTACTTTTAATCTGAACAGGTGACCCAGAAAATCAACTTAAGAACCTGTGTAACCTGACTCCTCAAACGCTCACGTTTTGAATTGAAGTCACCTGAACTGTAAGTTTTACTGCAATTAAAAGGACATTAGATGCACAAGAAATGGTACGGTCCAGTATTTATATTATTATTATTATTATTATTAGGGCGGCTGTGGCTCAGGCGGTAGAGCGGGTTGTGCACTAATCCACTAATCGTAGGGTTGGTGGTTCGAATCCCGGCCCGGTTGATCCCATGCCGAAGTGTCCTTGGGCAAGACATTG